>VZTL01058901.1:0-44329 GCA_013400535.1 Scopus umbretta | reverse complement strand
TTTTTTTTTTTTTTCATTCAGCACTGCAGGAGAAGGGAGGTCCATTGATGAAATAAGTTCAGGACTTGGAGGCTGCTTGTATGGTCAAATCTGGAGGTATTCCAAAGGACTTTTTCCTGGATAGGGAGTGCAACATCTGTGTGTCAGGTGTGAGAAAGGGAAAGACAGTCCATGGAGGATTGCTCAGATATCATAAGCTGCAAAACTTCTGAGAAGACAGAAAACTATTTTCCTTCCTCTTTGCTGTGATACCAGGCATTGCTGCCTTCCATATGTGTGCTGTAAAAGCACTTTGGGAGAACCAGACAGGAGATTTAATTGAACAATCAAACATTTCTACTGTTCCCTATTTCATATCAGAGGAGTTGCTGGTGGAGTGCTGATGTTCTGCCTGTAGGGAGTGGGGCTGAGGGAAGTGCTCTATGGGGTTGGGAAATGGCAGCTGTCTAGACCTCTTAAAGCCATTTTGCTTTGCCTCACTGCTAGAGTGGGAAAAAACATCTTTTCTATATGTGAAGAATGGATTTTTCTGCCTGCTGAGCACAGGAAAGCTGAATCTCTGTGAGAACAGGCCATGAAATATATTTGTAGCCCATCAGGCCTAAGGACTTCAACACCTGCTGTACCACTGGGAAGGGGATGGTTTTTTGATATGTGATGGTTTCATTCGTGTAGTGCTTCCATTGTGTTTTGCAAGAGAACCTGTAACTTTTAATGTCTTGTAGCACAGGAAACTCAGCTCCCACAAAGAAGTAATTATCTGATACAGAATTAACAAAAAACCCCCCCCTTTTTCAAGGTTATACATCTATTTTGAGCTTATTTTTAAGTGCATGCATTTCTAAGCATTTGAATTCAAAAGGGTAGAAACGATCTTACAGCTTGGTATTAAAAAAGACATTTTTAAAGTTGCACAAACCTAGTGCAGCCGGTATACACTTTTTCATTCCTGCCATCATCAAAACAGATACCTCCTTCGGCAAACTCACGAGCAGTAGTAGGAAGAAAGCTCAGCTCTTGAACTGCTGAATCTGTACAGTAGTAAGCAAAATCTGAGACTTCTATGATGAAATTCCTCTAATTAAGGGCCATTTCAACTATTACTTTCCAAATCAATTAGATGTCTTTTCCAAAACTTAGGGAAATACCAAATATCTCTAACATTTGAGTGTCCACTGCTGCAAGTCTGATCAAAATATCCCTGTGTGCCTCTGATACAGAAGGAAGACTTATAAATCCAAATTGTATACCTTTGTCTGACCTTTGGCACCAGGACAAACTAGACAGGTGAAAAACCTCAGCCTTGGTACAGCCAGTCATTTTGGAAGAATGATGTTTTGCCATAAGTGACTGGGAAAATTCCAAAGAGAATGACATGGATTTTACATTTGCTTTATTTACCCGAAGATCTCTCATGAATTAATTCAAAATAATAGAAATAGCAGCAGCAGCAGCAGCAGCTGCAGTAGTAAGGAAAATAAACACATCTATGCACATATGTAGTTTGGTGAATGCCTATTAAAATTGAAATAGTATAGAAATGCTTGAAGCATGTCATGATTTTTTTTTGATGAGCTTGAGTTTTCTGATAATTTAAAAGATGATTGGAGAGTCATAGCTGGTGAGGAAAATAAGCCAAAATAAATTGTGTCTTTATGGTATTCTTCAGTACAAAATGCTCTAGGGAGCATACAAAGTTTAAAAACCAATGCCTTTTCCTCATGATACTTTAATCACAAAATAAGAGCATTTTCTTGCAACTATTTTAAATTAATTACTTTAAAATAGTGAGATAATTGGCAGGTGATAGTTTTTGAGAGCTAGTAGTGAAGTGGCTCCTTTGTTATGCACAACGAATCCTATAAGCAGTATTAATTATGTCATATTGTAAAATTCCTTCCTATTTAAATGGTAAAGTAAATATAAGGAATGAATAGTATTTCATATCCATTGCTATGATGGGCACCTAGCAGGTAGGAGATGAGGAGGAGTAAAACTGGAGAAAAACAGTGTGTTAAAAGAGAATGTTAATGAAACTGTACTGCACTTCCCTAATCTTATGATTTTTTTTTATTGTTCTTCCATAGCCTCAGACCATTCGGCAAACTCTTCAAAGGACATTGCAGTATTTTGAGCATCAAGTTATTGGGTAAGTGTTAATGTGAAGTAGTGAAAGGTGCATGGTAATGGTTTCCTCTATGCTTCCCAAGTCACAGCCTTGTTTGACAAGCTTTTTAATTTTTCTCACAAATACTTAGAGATGCTCTGGAGTAACTATACATACTACAGACATTAATGGTGAAGCGCTGTCCAGTCCTGCTTCCATGCAATCCCATCAAAGCGTGACTGCTCCACTAACAGTGATGTTTCCTGTATAAGGAGAATAGGGAATCTTTTTGTAAAAGTAAGATCTATTCCAATTTGCTTTTCACAGAGCCAGCTGAGAATGCTTGAAAAGTTATTTATGCTGTGACCTGAGGTCCAAATCTTGCAAAAACCTGCATCAGTGCTCGTTACATACATGCAGTGTTACATACATGCAGGTTTTTGCAGAAGCAGGGCTGAAAGCCACCTCCTACGAGTTCATTGAGAAAATTAATAGCTGACTGAGGAATAAAAAGAAAGTAATAGCAACTATCATCATGAAAACTTAAGGCATTATCCCATTGATTAAAATAATCTCCCTTTCCTTACCTGCCCAAGTACTTTCCTTACCTCTGCAGGTATTTTATTGTCACAGAGAACTTTTCCTAACAGAGTCAGGCTGCATGCCTATAGCCATTAAATGGCTGTGCCATATGACAAATGAAGAATGCCGTCCTCTGAATTTAGTTACACAGATGTAAAAAATTTTTTTCAAGCTGTGTTGAGGGTTTTTTTAGAATTTATGACATAGTTTTGAAGCTTGGTGCACTGGAGGGAATTGTCCTTGCCTATTTCTCAATGTTTGGTTAAAATGCAAGCCCTAGCTTGGTCGGTGATATCTGCAATACTAGCAGTCTGGCTGGCACCTGAGGGCAGCGAGGGGGCCAGTCTCAGCAAGTAGTTGTGACGTCCACTGTCACCGGCAGGGAGGAGAAGACTTCTGGCTGCTAATTTTTTCAGTTGCTGAAAAAATTGCTTGAGGTTTCCTGTTAGGAGACTTCAGAGGATGAGACAGTGCTTCAAGGAAAGCATGTGTGCGATAACAATATGGCTTTTTATTTATAGCCACATGTGCCTTAGATGTATTTTTTTTTTAATGGACAAAGTTTAAAACCAGGACACTCTGAAAACCTGTAATTCCTGTGGCTTATGCTACACTGACTCATTTGTTTTTGAACATCAGTATGAGTTTGTTGAAGTAGCATCTGTCTCTAGCAGATGTCCTGTATTTGTCCTGCCCTGTGATCTTTACTTTTGGTACACATTGTAGTGGGTTGACCAGCTGCCAGCCTGCCACCCAGCTGCTCTGCTCTCTCGCTTCCCCTCCTCAACAGGACAATGGGGAAAATAAGATGAACAAAGCTTGCATGTCAATGTAAAGACACTCTCAACTCCTCTGTCTCGTCTCACCCTGAGCGGCATGGGGGAATGCGGATGGAGGCTGTGGTCAGTCCATAACAACTCCTCTCTGCTGGTCCTTCCTCCTCATGCTTTTCCCCTGCTCTTTGTTGGCTGTCCACGGGCTGCAGCTTCCTTTAGGGCACATCCCCCTGCTCTGGCATGGGGTCCTTCACAGGCTGCAGTGTGGACATCTGCTCCAGTATGGTCCTCCATGGACAACCTGCTTCCCCATGATCTTCTTCAGGGGCTGCAGGGGAATCTCTGCTCCTTCACCTGGAGTACCTCCTCCCCTCCTTCTTCACTGACCTTGGTGTCTGCAGGGCTGTTTCTCTCACTTCTTCTCCTCAGCCCTCACACAACCGTGAAGTGTTTTGCCCTTTCTTAAATACATTTTCCCAGAGGTACTACCCACTTGTCTGAGGGGCTCAGACGTGCCCTGTGATGGGGATGTTTGGGCTGGCTGGGACCAGCTGTGCTAGCAAAGGGCAGCTCCATCCTCTCCTCACAGAGGTCCCTGGGTCCCCCTGGGCACTGACATCTGATACAACATAAACGTTCATCAAATCTTCCATTGCAGTCAAGATCAGAGGTGAGGAGTGGCTGTGGTGTCATTCTGGGAGTCGGTGACGCTGACTGAAGAGGCCTGACCTCCTGGCGTGGTGCTGGGGTTGGGCTCTGGGTGAGCTTGGACAGTGGGCCAGGATGTGGCCTCTTGCTAGGCACATGGCCTGACATCGCTGGAGACCTGGGAAGTGGTGCAGACCATGCAGCTCGCTGCAGAGCATGCCAGCAACCCTTACCCTTGGGTTCTCCTTGTTTAAGATGAGCCCACTCTTCCCAATATGCTTTACTCCACATGGAGAACCAGTTTCCCTGTTGGAGGGTAACCTGATGGGCCGCTCTGAATCCTTTCTAGTCCTTTTCCAAAGGTGCTGGCAACCCAGGTACTGAGAATTTGCAGGCATTAATCAGATGAAGAACCCAATCCTTAAAACTGCTATTCATGATTTATGAACTATAAAACGAAGTATGAAAGCATAACAAAACTGTTACTAAAATACTCATTAGAAAAGCTTTTCTCTGTGCATTGAGCTAAATCAATTTTATATTTTATCAAGTGCATTAGCACTCTGCTGCAATATTTTCTTCACTTGTATCCCCTCTTCTGTTGTCATTGTCACCTGCATAAAGCTTTGTTTTAAACATAGTTTAAGCTTCTGTTCTCTTTCTGTTGAATTAAGGAAAAAAAAAATCAAGCAAAACTAAATCAAATAGAATAATTTAGATGGTAGCTGCTTTCTTGCTGGTCAGAGCATAGTTCTGTACCTTTCATCAGTGGTGGGATTCTTTTAAATTTTTCTTTAACAGCATATAGCACAAACTTTATCCTTGATAGCATAGTGAGTTGCAGCTTGACATCCTTCTTTCTGCTGAGATCTTTTCAGAACATAATCCACAGAGAAAGCTAGGTTTTATACTTGCAGTGCTAATGTAATGTGATGTGGAAGATTTATTATTCTTATTAGGTAATTACCATTGCCTCATAAACATCTTGCTTGGAGTTTACTGTACAACTTTGTTATAGACAATACCCCAGTGGGAATGATGTATAAGACAGATATGTCTGATACCCTTCCCTCATCCCTTTGGTACTATTTTTTTCTTATGTCTTCATTCTCACTACAGATAATATTCTGGATTTTAATGTAAAACTTGACATACCCAGGCTACTAATGCAGTGTCATCTGTGTGTGGTAATGCTCAAATGGAAAGGGGGTGATGGAGGGAAGAGACAAGGGAGTCTAAAGGCATCCTTTACCACCACTTCTGAAAGACATTTGTTGACCTTGCATTTGTATAAAGAGATGCTGTAACTTTTTTTACTTTTTTTGTTGCAGTTACAGGGATGCAGAGAAGAACTTTCACAATATATCAAACAGATGCCCCTATACAGACTGCTCTGGCAATGAAGAAACTGAAGATGTCTCAGGAATTCTCCAGTGTACAGCTAATGTTCTCGGTATGTATTTTTTCAAGGGACTTAGTTTCCTTTAGTTGGAAGGAAAGTTTACTGACCATCTTAATACCAACAATGAACCAAGGAATTTTTGCTCCAAAAAAGGAAATTTAGGATGTAGGCAGCTACATATCAGTGCACTGTTACTACGTTTGTCTCCTTTTCTACGTATATTTTGCACCTTTTAGACAATCCAGACAGATTTTTCAGTGCAGTCATTGGAGTTGTATTGTGCAATACCCAGGTTGATGTCGATGATTAGACAAGTCTCAAAGGCTTTCAGTCCAAATAGCTACTGTATTTTTTTTTAATTTGCATTTTTAAATAATTGAATGCTAACTTTCAGAAACAAATGCTAGGACAAATGCTGTCGTTTGCCATCTGCTGCTTGCATGAGGTTTGCAGATGGAGAGCTGTTGCAGTTGTTTCTCTGTGGAAAAGGCCCTGGGGGTCCTGGTGGCCAGCAAGTGGGACATGAGCCAGCAGCAAGTCCTGGCAGCAAAGGTGGCCAAAGGCAGCCAGGGCTGTATGAACAGGGGCAGAGATACAGATCAAAGGTTCTCATTATCCCCCTCTGCTCAGTACTTGTTAAACCACATCTGGATTACAGAATCCAATGTTGGGAGCCCGTAACCATAGAGAAGTTCATAAACTGGAGGTAGTTCAGTTGAGGACACCAAGATGGTGAGGCTGGAGCACCTGGCCTGTAAGGAGACGCTGGGGGAGCCGGGCTTTTTCAGCCTGGAGCAGAGATGGCTTCAAGAGGACCTAGCAGCAGCCCCCAGCACCTATGGGGACATCCTCAAGGACACGGAGCTGGGCTCTTTACGCTGGTGCAGGGTGGGAGGGATATAGATAGCAGGCGTAAGCTGAAACAGACTGGGTTTTTTTCCGTGTGAGGACAGTCAGGCAGAGGCACAGGTATCCCAGAGAGGCAACTTGTGTGCAGTCTCTGCCCTTGAAGGTTTTTAACCCCAACTGGGTAAAGCCATAAGCAACCTGGCCTGAATGACCAGACAACTCATGGGGTCTCTCTCAGCTTGAAAGCCTCTCTGATTCTGGCCCAGCTAACAAGAAGGAGCTGTTGATACCATGATGACATTTTTGCTAGTTGAGTACTGAGCTTTTTTTCCTGAACTTTTCTACAGCACTCACAACACTTGTGGCTGTACTTTTTGTAATGTCAAAACCCTCTTTGCTCTTCCACTGGAGGTCTCAGTAGGTTGCTGAAGTTGGGGTGGAAGGCACGAAAGATGGCATTCTGGTTCATAAGTTTCCTTTGGGCTGGTAATATACAGTATAAACCTATGACATTTTTATGGAGTTATGCAGTTAGAGAGACTTTCTTCGACACGAGGCACAACACTGAAATCTGACCTTGTATGATAATTAAAGATGTGATTTACCTTCCATGTCAGGGCAACATGGCAAGGTGATATTCTGCCCCAATTGGGGTCTGGGCCATTGTATCCTGCTGACTTAAAACCCTTCTGGAGGTATATGGATTACATGTCTGTGTTTTCTATTTCAAACTGTTAAACAGACTTGGTACATTCTGTGAAACAGCTAACATGTTCTACCTGAGAGATGACTCCATTTCCCTGGCAATCAAAATGGTTTTTTTGGTGTCAAGTGCCTTATTCTGCAAGATGATAGGTGCTGTCAGGGAGGTTCTGAGTGCCTTTAACTGTTGCTGAATCCCTGGGAATAGGCAGTACTTGGCACTTTGCATGTCTGGGTCATGGTGAGAATTCAGAACAAATTAAATTTTAAATATGTCCACTATTAGTTACCATTTTTTTAATTTGCATTTTAAAATAATCCAACACTAGCTCTCAGAAACTAATGATATGAGTGATAAGGCAGGACTCATGCAAAGTAATGACTTTTCATGTTATCATATGCATATTAATATTATAAAAAAAACCAAATTAGACATTCAGTACTTATTTCACCATGACACAAATTATGTGTTCTAATAAACAGTTATGAATACTTTTTCAATTCAGAGTGCTTTTAAATCAATATGTTAGTCTTGGTCCCTTAACATCGCTTCTTCCTTCTCCTACCCTGGGACGGGAACATAAGAGAAAGGGCAGTAAAACCAGCTTCTGTTTAATTGTAGTGCCTGTCACAACAGGTGAATAATTAATGGAGGCTGTGTAATTAATTCTCGCATGCGCAGTTATTTTTCTGGTTGAATAAGGGTTAGTGAGAGCTGTTTCTATGCAAGAAGGATGTAACCACTGGGGTGTGGTACCTAGAGCAATTGGCATTGCTGAGGCAGGAATGAATCTGACTGTGATGGAGGCTAGAGAAACTGTTGAACCAAATCTGGCTCTCAGTTTATTTATATGAGCAGAAACAGGGACTTGCTGTCTACGGCTGGAAGAAAATGTTTTCTTAAAGGTGCTTGGAAGCAACCTCCTACCCTCTTACCACAGATAATGCCAACATGATTCACCTCTCCTGACCCTCTACCTGCCTCTAAAATAGTCATTTGGCATTCCTTATTCATCAGAAGACAGCGAATGCTGAGATCATTAATAAGCTTGGAGGATGGTGAGCAGATGCTTTGCACTGTGGTCCTCGTGCTTACACTGCTCACAGCAACGTGCTGACTGCAAGCTCTACACTCGGCTTGATGTATGTGATTTATCATGTATGAATAGTGGAATTTTCCTCCTGTCAAGTCTTCACTAAAGTGTGACACCATCTTCCTGCAGAGGAAGGACCTGATTCTCCTCGCCTCCTTGCTAAGTTGCTCCTGCTACAAGTCTGGACATCAATAGAGCTCTTCCTGCTTTAATCCACTGTAATTAAGGGAGCCATGTTCATCATGCTCACACGCTATAAACCGTGTTTGATACCAGACCAATGGCACAGCTTTCCTTTGCAGTGACAGCTTCTGTGGCTGGAATATTTAATTTAACTTTGTATCCTTTTCAAAATAGTCCATACAGCTTTATGATGAACTCTGCTTTCTTTAATTGGTATGTGCACACTTTTACAGTGTTCTTCATAAGCATATCATCAGAAGAAAAAACAAGGGATGATATACTGGAAGTTGGGAAAAAGAGAAGAGAAATCCTAGCTTCTAAAGGAAGCCTTTATAAAATTCCTAGTTTGAAATAAAGTATTTCAAAGAATAAGTACTGGTATGTTTTATCCTGTTGACACACATAATGCTTTTAGCTGGCTACCTAAACTGTGTTCAGAGCAGATTGGTGTTGTTAGTTTGAAATTATTTTAGAAATAATGCTAAGAAAAAGATTCATATGATGAAGTATATTATGCGGATGACTACCGCATTTTTTTATTAGGTGACTATAAATTTATTCTGAGGTATGTTAGAGAGAAAGCTTGTACCTGAAGACATTTCTTACTTGACCTTGGGAATGTTTTTATTCTTTCTGTGCCTCCATTTCCCATCTGTACAATGGAGATAACAGTTGGGGTTTTTTTTAATCCTTTAAACTGTATGTCAGTGCTGTTCAGATTTTAACCTTCTGAAAGCAAAGACATTTTCATACCACTTGTACATTCAGCATTTTGAGCAAGGACAGCCAAATCTTGTTTGGGACTGCTTTTGTCCCTGTAATTTAAAATAATTTGATTTCAAGTAAGATTAGAGTGTGCATTTTGACTTATTACAGCTAGTCAGAGTAAAGCAGAAGGCTTCCATGTAGTTGCAACTTAAAACCTGGGCAACAGGAAAATAAGGATGAAAACTTCTTTTGATTGTTAGTCTGTAATTCCTACTATAAGGAATATATTTTGGGATGTAAAGCCTTCATGACCTGTCCTGCTTATCTGTTTTGCAGATATTCAAAGCAAGTTTGTGCTACTGAGCTTTACAAAGCAATACAGAAATGCCCAATTTATATTTTTCAACCCCACTGTGTACTTCTGATGGAAATACATCACATGATGTTTTGCACATCCCAAATGCACAAACTGGATAAAAATTGTACAGCCTTCACCTCATGTCCTCCAAACACTCTTCTCAAACGCTGCACACAATTAATGTAGTCTTTGCGGACATGAACTGTTCTTCATTCTTATTTCAATCCTTCACAAAAAAAGAAGGGGAGTTTCATGAAGGGAGCTATGCCACCAGTATTTCCTTTGGAGCATCTTTGAAGTTTGTTGTGGAGCTCTGTAATCTGTCCTAACTTTGACAGTAAAACTAATGAAAGGTAACTTAAATTCATAAATATCTATAAAAAAATCTGTTGTGCAAAATCTGCAAAGCAGAAGTAGATGTACATACTCAGTCTTCAACAACATGGAAGAAATGTTTTCTTTGAAAGCCTATTTGTGTATTAGGCTACAATATCTAAATTGTATGTACTCCAGCACCATACTACATACACTGCATAAATAACACCTGCAACAGCTTGGGTGTGCAGCCTGAAGTTACGAATGCACATGTAGCAGATAGTTGTTTCAACAAGGAGGCCTGGAGAAGTAAATGCACCTATCTGCCTTTCCATTGCTTAAGATAGAGAAAAAAAAATCTCTTCCTTTTTTTATTCAAGAAATTAATTTATGCAACAATTCTTTTTCATCTGTTATAAAAAATTGGCTCCTAAAACCTTACTACAATTTTTCTTAAAAAATGCACAGCATATGTAAATGGCTGCTAAGTCAGCTCTGCATGTGGACTTAAATTTATTGCAAGAATTTTTCCTGTTAGGCATTCTTAACCCACAGGTTAATAATAACGCTCGTCCTCTTGATTTTGCTTCTGAGAGTGGTATGAGTACTTTGTTCTTCTGTCACTTCTAAGTGAATATCTTTTTGAGCATCTTCCATTTGGAGGATGATATGGCAGCATGGTGAGGATTCCCAAGTCCCCCGGTGATAAGTTATGTGGAATCCCAGCCCAGAGCCCTGTCCCGTCAGGGAGATAAATCATGTTTCTGGATTCAGTCTCCCTGAGATAATGAGGAGGAGGTGGAATCCATCGTTGGAGCAGGGGTTTAGAGAGCTCTTGCTCTGGGTGACATTTGCTTGTCACCACCAAAGAAGATTTGTGCTGTAGGCTGCTTTATATAGAGCAAATCACTTCATGCCTAAATATATCTTGCAGGGCTGTTCCTTCATTTAGTACAAAGGGCATAATTCTATAAAAGTTGTCTGTTCTTTGTACATTTGTCAAAGATGCAGATCGGTGTTTCCTTTACGAAACTAAGAAAATCTTAGCTCTTACCCATATTCTGTAGTTAAAGAGGAATACATTTCAGATCATTCTGGTCAACTATTTAATAATAACAGCACATCACTGCTGAGAAATACTACATTTGAAAAGACAGGAAATACGTTGAAAAGGAGATGCCAGGACAGATTTTAGCCTAAAGTGAGATTAGACCAGGTGATGTAATTTGAAAAGATGGACAAGGGTTTGGCACACTGACTGCTCGGCAGGTATCTGAAAACTGTAAACTACTTAAAGTACATCACTTTCCTCTCCCTTTGAGCTAAGAACTGAAGAGAGTCATTAGGATGCAACTAATTTAGGATACACAGCCTGATTTATAATTAAAGTTGTTGGTTCACAAATGGCATAAAAAGAAGTGTTACATGGCCCAGAGGACAGGCGATAGTAATGGATTTTAATAATACTTAGAATTCTGTCCTGGGGGGGGGGTCTCAGTTATACAAACAGGACTCCTATTATTTATCAGATGTTACAGCACACTGGCAATACAGAAGTAATCTAAACAAAAATCACATAATTCATGTGATTTCAAAACTGAGATGAATACATCCAAATTAGAAGAGGACAAACGTTTATACCAAATGGCCTTAGACATCCCACTCTTCTCAATCAGAGCTGTTTATTGTTAGAAGGCAGATGAACTATCAGTAGATAGCGAGCAGTTTGAAGTTACGATGTACAATAACATCTTGTAGAAGTCTATTTATAAAGTAGAAGACATTCTGGGCATGATTCATTGAGTAAATGTAGGTGTTTTTCATTATTTTAGGTGCTGTGGGATATCTTGTGTAGCCTCTGTCAAACCTTCAAAAACGTGTAGGTCTCCCTTAAGTCCTGTACCCTGGCAGCTATAACTATCTGTAAGTTCTTTTGTAGATGTCTTAGATACCTTATGAAGACTCAAGTAGCATTAGATTTCTACATTTAGTCAGCTGAATTGAGCCTTTTATATATATGTGAGGAATTATGAGACATGATTTTGCATTTAATGGCAAAAGTTTTTAGATTTCATTACAATTTTATTCTTTCCAGGAAGTGAAGTTCTGCTGCCTATGTCAGTTCAAAGACATATATGCTTATTTTAATGCAAAAGCAAATTAAAAAAAACTCTGTTCTTATTGCTGTTTGATCTCTAGAGTTAACATGAAACAAACTGGATCTGCCTTATTTTTAGGAATCACCAAACTAGCAAGTGCAGTTTGCATTTAATAAACCCTGTGCAAATCTAAGAATCATAGAATCGTTAAGGTTGGAAAAGACCTCTAAGATCATCTAGTCCAACCATCAATCCAACACCACCATGACTACTAAACCATGGCCCGAAGTGCCACGTCTACACGTGTTTTGAACACCTCCAGGGATGGGGACTCCACCACCTCTCTGGGCAGCCTGTTCCATTACTTGACCACTTTTGTAGTAAAGATTTGTTTCCTAATATCCAATCTAAACCTCCCCTGGCACAACTTGAGACCATTTCCTCTTGTCCTAAGAAGTCATGTTTCCAGGATGTGTTGGGGGACACAAAATGATGATAGTCTTGCTTCAGACAGCTTGGCTTTGCCTGCAGAGCTGGCTGCTACTGAAAGCGCTATATGGGGAAAAAAAGAAATTGACTGTTCTTAAGAGCTCAGCTGAGCTTCCTGTCTCAGTAGTTTGGAGCAGCATCTTTCACATGTATGCTGAGCACAGGTGATCAGGTCCTCACCAGAGGTGGTAATTACAATGATGTTTAGCATCATTTTTCAGAGGAGACCCTCATTTTAACACAGAAAGAATATACCTATAAAACTGGATAAAACAAGTATTATAGGTGAACAAGTGTGAGGAATTCTTTTTAACAATAATTCTTATTTATTTTGTGAAATCTTGAAAGATATGCAGGCCCTATATGGCACTGTAAGAGAAGTGTAGTAAAAATTTTACAGTTGTATCAAAACCATATGTAAAGGCATAAAATGATGTTATTATATTGGTATAAAAACCACTAGAAATGGTAATATAAAAATATCCTGTGGATTCCCGGGATGGTATAAATTCACCATCATAATGAAGTAAGATCAAAGTCCTTTACACAGTAATTAGATCCTGTACTAGGCTCACTTACAAGCCAAATGTTTCATCTAATGTACCTTCAGCATTAGCCTGTACACATCAAAACCTTTTTTATTGGGAGTATAAACATTGCTTTTGCTACCATCTTAAATTACGCTTTGGAATTCTGAACTGCCACCTGGCTTTCTGTCCAAAAGCCTGTTTAAGGAAAAGATCTCATTCATGCCAAAAATCTGCTAATCCAAAAACATTTAAAAGGTATTTGATATAATTGAAGGTGGCAAATTCTGCTTCCGTCCACAGTATGAGTTCTGGAGTTGCATATTGAATTGTTCCAGTCTCTTAATATTTGACATTTACAGATTCTTAATCCGTATCCCAGAAAATTCTATGCCAAAGGAATCAGATGCTGGCTACTCTACAGCCATTGTCTCCATGATTTACTCTAAGGAAGAAGGCTTGTAACTGCTTCTATGCTCTGCAAGTTAATGGACTACTTTGATGTTTTTATCACATTGTTCATCTTCTATTTGTTTCTGAAGAGCTTATAATTTGTGATTTTCTTTAGGGGAACAGATTCCTATCTAATTTCTCCACTTAGTAATGTACGAAATACCTAGAAATACTGTATTAGTTCCTTGACGTTTTGTGATGGGTTCGCAGTTTACAGGAACTGCTGAAAAGAAAATGAAGGACCTTTTACTAGCATGTTATTACAGGATGAAGTCATCTCTCTGCTCCAGTTCAGTGAAAGGCTTAATTTGTACCTTGAGCCTATGCTTAAAGACTTTGGTAATTTTGCATGTGGCTCACAAGTATAGGATCTCTTCACTAAATGTCTTTGAGACACATTTTCAAAGTGTAATAATAGAACTTAGGTAGTACTTTTGTCATAGAACCCAAAATACTTTGTAATGGAGGCCCAGAACAATATCTTCATTCTACAGTTGCTTTGCCTCAATTTCCTTCTACAATGTGCATATTTAATTTCTCTCCAGGATGGGCTAGAATATAAATGGCATTGTAAGAAAAAGCAGCAAAAAGAAACTACTAAAGAAAAAAAAATAGTAGACAAGACATGTGATTTGTCCTCTTGAAGAAGTGGATTAAGCAGTAGTAACACAGTAGATCACTTTCCAAGAGGAAAGTAAATTGAGACTGATGAATTTTGAGAATTTCATTCAGTATGTTAGTAGAAGGTTGGTAAATAACGGAAGCTCAAAATAACAAATGGCTTTACTTGGGCAAGAGCAGAGAGTGTTGGGCTCGTTTGTTTTGTATCACTACTGTTCAGTGAAGTGTCTTGTTGAAACTAAGGAAGACTTTTTCCTACTTACTGATTGCAGGCTAGTGCCCATTAGGAAGCCCTATCTATGGGTATCTGGGTCACGCACGAGATGATATGGGTGTGCAGTGGCCTCTGCATTTGGAAGTGCTAGGCACGCCTACAGATTTCTAATACTTTTTTTTTCTGGGCAGCTGAATCAAAATTTTGATTAGAGGTCCACAGTGAAAAAGAAAAAATGGAAATACCAGCTTTTCAAAAAGGAATAGCAAATCATGGATTTTGATGAGCAGAAGTTGACTCACATTTTCAGCATCAGCTTCAATTTGAATTATTCCACTGCAAAATCAAAATGAAAACAAAATGAAGATGCAGAGGAAGAATTTAATGTGAGACAAGTTTGAAAAGCTTAGACTGTTTATGCAGATATATAACCTGAAGGTTATAAAGAAGATTATTTTAATGATTTTATTTGTCTTCTCTCAAAATAAAAGAAAAAACAAAGGAAATACTGAATATGTTGGAATTGTAAATCATACTGAATGCAATTTTTAAAGATCATAATTAGCCTGTGGAAGTCTCCAAATGCACTATAGAGACAATGGGTTCTGGGAATTTTTTAGCAAGGTTTTTCTATATGTAGTAAAACTATATCCTGATTTGGTAGTTCCATTCATTTCAGTGAATATGCCAAACATCTATTATAGCAGTTAGGGAGGACCTTCCTCAAAACCATGTTTTTTCATGATTTTCCATCAGATGTTACAGTTTTTCTATAGCATCTGCTACCAGTCATGGCTGAGAGAAGATCTCAGAGCAGCTGAATAGCGATCTGATGCAGTCTGACATTTTCTCTCCTTGTGATGAAGATGGTAATTTCTCTTGTCTCTTGAAAGCTAAACATATCCAGTAAGTATAGAGGAAGGAGTAGGGAGAAACTCCACGGAAGATATGCAAAAGATTGGGATTGTTTATATGGTAGTAAATAAAAAGGTGATAACGAAATATATAGAGAGTTAATGTTAGGGAAGTATGTGCTTCTGTTCATCATCTGTTGCAATAGGAGAGACAGGAATAAGTCAGTAAAAATACAGATTAAATATTCTGTGCAACTTCATGCAAGTACATCACTGAAGCCAAGAGCTTTGTAGGAATACAGAAAGAAAAATTAGTGTGTGTGTGTTTGTATAATAGGAATTTAAATAAAGATTTTTGATTTAAAGAAAAACCATCATGCTTCAAGCAAAAATTGACCTCTTATTGGTGAGGTTTAGGAGGAAACTTCCCTGATAGGTACGTTATACTTGTTTGTTTTAGAAGGTTGTTTGACTTTGTTTAATTTTCTCAGTATCTCATAGTGTCTATTATTAGAGAGAAAATTCCCGACTAAGACAGACCAGCAGTTTGTTTGAGCTTGGGCATATCCATTTTTCAATTCTGAGCTAATCTAATTTTCTGCTGGTACTGTGTGTAACTCAATTCAAAGCTAAAATGTTTTTAAAAGTAGTGGCACGTCCTTGAGCCAGATCATTGACCTGAATTTCATAGTATAATTCATGTTGCTTGGAGTCAGTACGTTGCGTTCAGATTGAACAGCCAGTTCTCCAGGGTGGACAACAAGACCAATCTAAGACAATCAGCAAAACCTTAGGCTGAATATTAAGATACAACTCCTGTTAACGATAATGAGACAAGGCTTACATATGTAGCAGTAAAGTAACACGAGTGATCAGTTGTGCATATCCTCTTTTCCGTTAGTGGCTCCAAGGCAACTGACTGTTTTGCTGTAATTTTATACTTTAAAGACAGCCCACCTATGCTATCAGTTTGGGCAGCTTTGTGGGATGTTACATAGTTCTCTAACAGTATTTGATCATTTGCAGAAATAGCTCAGGGGTTTCTCATACCATCCTGTTCCCATACTTTCAGGGCTCCTGCAATTTTACAGCCGTGGGTGCCCCTGCTAGACTGCTCGCTGTTACACACAGACTTCTAAAGCAATTCACAGTTCACTCTACAGAACGATGAGATTTGAAAGTATACATCTGTGTTTGTGTATACATAAAGTATACATAAAATAGCTCCTTGCTATTAATGTCCAATTACAACAACGTCATTGGTATGGGTTAGAATGTAATTTTGGGGGGGTTATAGTGAGTATTTTTATGGAAGATATTGCAATCCTGTGTCATGCAGACATAGCGGTAATGAGTCAGGAATTGGCACACTGTCCTCTGAGTCAGGATATTAGGGGGCATTGTGTACCAGAGGTACTTTCTTTTGGCTTAGCAGCAGACCTGACCATCTGTGGTCATAAAAGATCCTGGGAATATTTTTGTAATAACCTAGTTTAGTGACCAAATTTGATTATGAGTAATGGCATTTGAATGAACTTTCCCAAATTATTACTATTACTTCTTCCATAAAATATGCTTGGTCATGTTGGCCTGTTGTCCTGTTTATATATGTAATTATATGCATTTTAATCTGCTATTAATCATATCAAAGGTCCAGACAAAACTATTGTTGCTGATGGTTTGCAAAGCTGTGGAACGCTCAGATTGCTTGTGAATATTGTTATAACTATGCCCGTGAGCACAGGCAGTTCAGACACTGTCTTGAGATGATCAAAGGTTATTGTCTGCAAACAATAGATGAATGGCTTCCTCTGTCCCCTGTTACACCTCTTGGGCACAAAAGTCACTAAACACACTGTTCTTCCAGATTTAAAAGCCTTCAAGCAATCTAAACAAACAGTGGGAAGTTTGGTGATCCACTGGGATCTTATCAATATTACAAAACATGCTGAATACATATTAAAATGCAGAGCCTATAGTGCCCTTAGGAAATAAGTAGCTGCCCTTAATTTCTGTTAGAATTCAACATAAATTTTAAGGTGTTTGACTGTGTCACTGAAATTTGATATATCTCAATACACTGGAGGAACTATGTTTGTTAATTCCTATATTAATTTCCTTTGAAAACTCTTGCTGGATATTTGTAATTCACATACAGATGATTCATACTTCTTTGTCTTCTATTACAGCTTAGAACAATACAAACATATCTGATAAATTTTGTAACTCTACTATGTGATATAGGGATTATATACAGATGAGAGTTAAGAGAGCATATCCTCCCTAAAATAAGAGAGAGGAAAATGTTTAATAACCATCTCCAAATTATTTTTTCTAGGTTATCCTTAAAATGGTAAACAACAAACTGGAGTAGGATTTGATACACATTTGTATCCAGGGACTTCTGTCACTGATATTTTTTCATCCCTTCAGCAACACCAGCCTCACCACCTCTGTAAATCAAAACCTTTTGAATTTCTGTGATGGAGACTTGAAGTGACATTGTGAGATATCACAGGGCTGTCCCATCTACTAGCAGTTTAGATTGCTCTAAGTGGCAGTGGTCTTTTTAAGATGAGTGGGTGTAGAAGCCCAAAATAGAAAAGCTTTGCTCTCCTTTGCAGGCAACAAAAAAGAAGTAATTCTTATTTTGTATCTTCTGGCAGTGCCCAGTAGCTTTAATGAGAAAAGTATTTTGTCTGAAAAAAATCCCCAAACCCACAGCCCCCTTCCCTCGGCTACTGAAGTGTCATCTGACTGCAGGGCTTTACTTTTCTTACGGAAAACTAAAGGCCTGACTTTGAGCCCCAGTAGCTTATTCTTCAGGCTGCTAAGAGCTGGATCCCTCGCAGAGGCAGTGAACAGAGGAGCTATAAAAGCAGAAGCCTTGTTTGTGGGGAGGTCAACAATGGAAGGGATGCACCCATGGCTGGGTGCATTCACACAGCGGACTGCATGTCACATGCAAAAATCAGGGAAATTATAATGTATTCTGGATTCCAGCAGGGAAGAGAATACAGGCAAGTGTAAATCCCACAAGTAGCTGGCTGGGACAGCGAGCTGAAAGCGTGAGGACTTAAAATGACAGGCAAAAATGTCTTCTAGCATTATTCCCAAACACCAGAGAAAACAGAAATCCCATGGGTAGGCTTCTAGTGAAAAAGCCACTCTCACTGACTTGGAAAAATACTAGACAATAGAGAACAAAGGGAATATGTGGCACAGTAGCAGTACTATGTTGTTGACATCAGTGTCTCATTGTCCTATAGGTCTGAAGTTTGAGGAAATGCAAGAAAAGTTTGGGGAGGAATTCTTCAATATCTGCTTTGATGAGAATGAAAGAGTACTTCGAGCTGTAGGTGGGACCCTTCAAGACTTCTTCAATGGCTTTGATGCTTTGCTGGAGCACATTAGAACTTCATTTGGAAGACAGGCCACCCTGGAATCCCCTTCTTTCCTATGCAAAGAGCTCCCTGAAGGCAATCTCATGCTTCATTACTTCCACCCACATCAGATTGTGGGATTAGCAATGATGGGAATGATAAAAGCAGCAGCAAAGAAGATTTACCACTTGGAAGTGGAAGTAGAACAGGTCACTAATGATAAGTTGTATTCAGAGGGGACAAATCCAGGTAACTGCAGCTGTCTGACTTTCCTTATCAAAGAACATGAAAATGCAAATATCACAAAAGCACTTCTGCCAGGAACTTCTCAGTCTCCGTTAGACCTGAGGATTAGCATCAGCACCTTCTGCAGAGCTTTCCCCTTTCACCTGATGTTTGATCCAAACATGCTGGTTCTCCAGCTTGGAGAAGGTCTTAGGAAGCAGCTCAGATGTGACACTCATAAAACTCTGAAATTCCAAGACTGCTTCGACATAGTGTCTCCTAAAATCAGTGCCACATTTGAACGAGTTCTCCTGAGATTATCTACTCCCTTTGTCATTCGGACCAAACTCGAGGATTCTGGCTGTGAAAATAAGGATAAGGTAAGAACATTAATTCGGAAGGGGATGTGTGTATATGTATGCGATGGGAGAGGATTATTTATTCAGAGAGAAGCAGCTCAAGACCTGTGTACTCTAGAAAGCTCACTTATGCCTTGCAAACAGGGGCTAAGTGGTATTCCCCAGCCAAGTGAATATTTTCCTAAATTATTTATAAGCTTTGCCTGTAATGTAGCAAATCGTGACATTGCCATTCAGAAAATTCTGCGCTGTGGAGTTGAATAGTGCAGTTTAAATCAAAAGGGTGAGGAATTTTACAAAATGCCCATATCTAATCCTTAATTTCACTCCAGATATATTATAACAATAATAGTTATTAAGCCATTTATTAGGCAATAGCTTTCAGTATGTTTTCTGAAAGACTCTCACTGCAGGGTTCGCACTGCCACTTTATTATATCCTACTTCCCTATTTTGAAATGCTGCTTTCCTCTGTGTTTCTTCTTATCTCCCACCCTGCACTCAATGGAACCAGAGCTGTAAGCGGTACCAAGTATCATTTTTTAATGCTTTTAATGCTTTCCAGTCACTTAAATAGGCACGTGTCCTCCTACACTGCCTCTTCTCTCAGTGTTTTAGAAGAGAGCTACCTTAACTAGTGAGCCCTTTGTTGAGTTCAGTGCATCCCAGGTGAGTTAGGTGAGAACATGTATTCTAGAGTGGACCTCTCCAAAGGTTGGATGGAGTTTGTTGATTGTTGGTGTGAAATTGGGTTCAAGCTTTATGCACCGAAGTACTTATACTTAATGCTTACATTGAAAGTCTACGTGTGGGTGCCTTGGAAATGCTGCTGCCCTAAGTGAAGGAATGATCGATTTTCAGGGTTTTAAAGAGAATGCACCCAAGAATGGTCAATTTCAATCACTGGATTCTTAGACACCTAAGTTCTGCCTATGGGTGCCACATTTACAGTTTAGGTGGTCTGGATATAGCTTGAGAAGCTCCACCTCTGTTTTGTTACCTACACTGGGCCTGAGTTTCAGAAAGACTCCTGTGGTAGCTGCACATCGAGTTCTGGGTTCTTTTCAAAATGTAGCCACTTCTCACAGCAGCAATGGTTCCAGCTCCTCTTTGGCTCCGCTCTTTGGCACCATTAAACATATTTCTGCTGCATCTTCCCCTGGAAACAACATGTTGCCCCCAAAAAAGGCAAACTAGTGCTTCTCATTTTGTATGAATTGATGTAATTCAACCTATTTAAAATGAAAAGGGAGTTTATTTTTCAGACTCTGTCCTCAAAGTCACCCTAGTGTTTAATTATGAAAAGGAAATGTGTGAAAAGTTTGGAGGTGTTGGCTCTGAGCTACCTTTTTGCACAATGGTTTCTCCTTTGAAAGAGACTTATGCCATGCTCCTTCCTTGCAGCCTGCCCATTCCTCTCAGGCACCTTTCCCTGCCCTGGGACAGAGTCACAGCCATTTGACCATCTTCTGCTCTTCATGAATCTGCTGTAAATCATTCTGAAGAGGAAGAAGATGTCAGGGTGGGGACAGACGGACAGGACTTTTAAAACTTTCTTCCCTACATAATTAGAAGTCAAACAAACAAAACATTCTCTTAACCTGGGCAGGTTTCATACGCTTGTGGCTTGCTCATAGGAGAGGTGGCAGGGAGTGGAGCTTGCTGAAGGCAGGTTTTAGCAGCCAGTTGGGGAAGCAACTCAGATTTCAACAGCTTGTTCTGTACCACTAAGCTGTACAGCTCTGAGTGCATCCTTGCATCATTGCTGTTGTTTGTACCATGTGTCATTACAGGTGGGTAATGAATCGAATCAGTGATGGGCCCAGCTACCACTCAGGAGAGTGACCCCCTGTCTTAAAGTCATGTGTAGAGTCAGACCCTGAACAAGTGTCAGCACTAGCACTGCAGTAGCAATTCACATTTTCTTGAGAAGCAGGTAAAAGGGAATGGCAGTAAAGGAAATCCTTGGTCTGCCAGCAGTTAGGAGAAAAATTGTGTCTTGAACCGTAAGGTGTAAATGAGAGAGAAAAGGGTGATGGTGAGGTGCAGGGGACCTGAAGTAAATGTGCTGCAGGCGTGG
This sequence comes from Scopus umbretta, assembly GCA_013400535.1. Classification (NCBI taxonomy): domain Eukaryota; kingdom Metazoa; phylum Chordata; class Aves; order Pelecaniformes; family Scopidae; genus Scopus; species Scopus umbretta. Next base: position 23,302 of record VZTL01058901.1, on the reverse strand, counting down.
GAATTAATTTGAGAATTTCGGTTTAGCTGAAGAGGTATTTTCTTCTGACTCACCTGTTCTATAAGCACTTTCCAAAAGTTTCTGTTTGAGAGTAGTAAAATGAAGCTTTGTGAGTAGTTAAACGAAGCTCAGCATGTGATGCATTTTGCTAGCTATTCCCTTTTTTCCCAAAATGAAAGGTTGCACAGATTCAGAGGTTGTGGTTGTCTTTCTTACACAGATTTTGAGAGGAGCGACATGGCAGTAACTGTAATGTTGTGTTCAAGTCCTTAATATCTCCTGGATGAAAAAAATAGACTGAGCCTTGGGAACTGCATGCTGTATTATTTTCCCAGAGCTCATGTCACTCATGTAGCGCATTTTGGAATTCTTTTCAATTTCCCAACACTTGTTTGGAAGTTGAATATTGGGCTGGTAGATCAGTGGCTGTAAGTATGACCCCACGTCAAAGTTGGGAGTACCTGACTTAGGTATTTCCTTATTTCTCTGTCACACACCTCTATTCAGGTCGTACTGGAATCGCATCCCACTTATAGCTATTTATCTTTTTTTTAGAAAATTCTGACTCTGCAATAACCTCAACTCTTTTCAGACTTGGTTACTTTAAATGGCAGTTGAAGGGATGTGACCCAGACAACTCTGCTGCAGTTTTGAAGCTGTTCAGGTGTCTCAGTGGTTCCTCAAGAAATAGAAAATGTTTTAAAAGGCTTTGCGATGAACAGAAGACCTGTCAGCCTCTCTTCAAAGCACTTTTATCTTCATTTCAATACATAAATTAGATCTTTTTTTCATTCTTGCAGTGAGAAAGAGAATAACAAAACAGTTTTCATTTAGTCCTGACACCAGCTCTGTGTTCAGATGAAAGTAAGTCACAAATCATGACCTTTCCCTAACTCAGCACCCAGAAGCAAATTAAAAAAAACACCTGTCCTGTCTTTCAGGGTACTTAGTGCTTGACCCATTTATGCAAAGGCTCATTTGTATGCTTCAATTTCTGGGATTTGAATCACTGGAATAAATGACTTTGCTTTATAATGCTATCCTAAATATCCGATGTAAGGCCTATGAAGTCTGGGTGATAGGTAGCACTTCCTGTGGAGATGTATGTACACCTTTGCAGAAACACAGCCTCGTGCATCAATGTGTCAATATCTCAGCAAAGTTTTGTTAATTTGATATGTCACCAGCTGTTCCTTGGAGCTTTGAACATTTACAGGATCCCATTGTTGTAGGGACCGAACAGGAAAAAGAACTCCTCACCTGAAGAACATTGACTCTATAGCTTTAATTCCAATTTTCAACACCATCCATACTCCTGGGTCATATTTCTAATGTTCGGATGTTTGCTTGGGTGATATTTCAGTCTTCATTATAGGATGGATACATGTGGACAATGAAAACATTTATTCCTCAAAACAGTAAGTAATTGTATAAATTTATTAGATCAGCAGTCTCACTGATGTTACCTGAACTTACCATAAGTTTGCAAGTAAACACACTTGTAAGTCTGTGGAGAGTAAGAACCAAATTGTACAAACTAATCCAGAACAAGGCAGGATGTGATGGTTTACATCCATCCTTTCTTCCCTCCCTCCTTCTGTCCTTCCATTTATTTTCTGCAGTGATCCAGCTATCCACACTGATGCTTTAGGTTTCTTCTTGGTTATTCTGCACATTCCAAATTGTCTATATGACCAGTTATGACTGTCTTTAGATCAGGTTTCCTAGTATGCATACAGCTCCTCAGATGTGTAAAAGCTGAATGTGAATGGCCTCTGAGGTTTCCAGTTTTTTCATGCAGCTAAATTTTTGTTATTGTTTGTTGTTTACAGTATGGTACTACCCAGATGCTGAAGGGAGTATTAAGGCCCTGTTGCTCTATTTCTTGTACAAACATTCTGTTCTTTTTCACATTTCACACTGATTTTTATTTGAGTTTTTTTTTTTTTTTTAATGTGTTTAATTGGAGAGTTTCACTTGCATGCTGTCAGATTTTCCAGATTTTGGGTATTATCCCTAAATAATAAGATCACAAATATTGCTGTTTTACCTCTCTAAGGAAACTCATTCTATACCTTTCTCTCCAGGAGCAATTATTGCAACAATCAAAAATACATTTATTTTGGCAATTAACCATTTGGGATTGATTGCTTATAGCTTCATACATGGTTAATAAAACTGTACTCCACAAGAGTTTAATGAAAGTTAGTGGAGTCACGTATGGAATAAGATATAATTTAAATTGAGAGGACTGGGTCTGAACTTGTCTGCTGGAGTGTTCTGAAGCCTCCGTCAAGACCATCCACTGAGGTTTCCTTTCCATGAAGGTGCTGGCATGCAATGGAGCTGATGGTTGTGCACTGCCACGTGGCGGGACAGGAGCTGCCTTCCTCTAGGCACCCCACTGTCCTTGGTGGTGGGTCCTCTGGACCAGGTGACCATCTGGGAAGCACCGCCGCTCCCTCCCTGGCAGCACCTCCAGCTGTTTGTGCAAAGCAGATGGGGTGTTTGCAACCAGGTCTCTCCCTGACTCACTCACCTGTGCGGAAAGTGTGTTGACATGGCTGTTTCAGCCATGAGGAGGAGCAGCTGAGGGAACTGGGGTTGTTTAGTTTGGAGAAGAGGAGGCTGAGGGGAGACCTTATCACTCTCGACAACTTCCTGAAAGGAGGGTGTGGTGAGGAGGGTGTTGGCCTCTTGCCGGAGCAACCAGCGATAGGATGAGGGGTAATGGCCTCAAGGTGTGCCAGGGGAGGTTTAGATTGGATATTAGGAAAAATTTCTTTACTGCAAGAGTGGTGAGGCATTGGAACCAGCTGCTCAGGGAGGTGGTGGAGTCCCCATCCCTGGAGGTGTTCAAAAAATGTCTAGATGTGGTACTTCAAGACATGATCTAGCAGGCATGGTGGTTTGTTTTTTTTGTTTGGTTTTTTTTTTGTTTTGTTTTGGTTTTTTTTGTTTTTGTTTGTTTGTTTGATGTTTGTTTTGTGGGATTTTTGTTTTTTGTTTTTTTTTTTTTGTTGTTGTTGTTGTTTGTTGTTCGTTTTGTGGCGGATTTTTTGGGGTTTTTTTGTTCTTTTTTTGGGGGGGGAGGGGTTGATGGTTGGACTAGATGATCTCAGAGGTCTTTTCCAACCTTAACAATTCTATGATTCTATGATTCTATGATTCTATGATTCAGTGTTTTACTTGTGAGCACTACTTACACATGTGTGGTATCAATATTGCTGTCTCCCATCTGACCACCTGCAGGAGTTACACTTTCTTACTTTTCCTGTAGAAGTCAATTCCTCATCTCTGTGAGTCACCATTGTTTTTAAGGCAGATCATCTTTTACCATGTCTCTTTGTATATGCTACTTGTTTTCACAGAGCTCCCCAATGGATATTACCTGATTCTGCTGCCTCAATGGCTTTGCCTTTCTCAAGCAGCCTGGTAACTTCCCCCTCACCTTAATGGTGAGACCTTGCACAAATCTTTCTTTTAGTTGCCACTATGGCCGCATTTCAAACTTTCATTGAAAGTACATCATAGGAATTTTCCACTTTGTCTTTATTTTTGCAGAGAACAAGACAAAATGCAACTGATAACCCAGCAGTAAGGTGTGCATGTGGCGTGAGTGCAGGTGGGCACCCCTCCCACCATTTCTTGACCAGACAGGGGCTGGAAGCTCCTGATAGGTACTTCCTGAGTACAGTCGTTTTCTGACTACACTAATGAAAAATGCTGTCTGTGACATGATGTAGATCCTTGCGTCCTTAACAGTATAGTGAGATGCTGGAGCTGCTTCACTTTTTGGCTGTATGGGAAGACAAGGACTGACTCTTGGTTTTCCTCTCCTGGCTAACATCCTCCTCATGTGCCGCTCCTGTGCCATCAGTGCTGGGCAGAACGTGAGGAGATGGGGCTGCCCTTGCGGGGACCCACCGCGTCCTGGGGGCCTCGATCCAGACCCAGTCCTCTCAGTGCACAGATTGACAGGATGAGCCCTGTCAGCACTGGTTTGTGGGTGCCTTTCTGAACCTGTGACTTGGCATGCAGTTGGCAAGAAAGTTGAAAGCGTATCAAGGAAGAAATTGCTTGGTTCCCTGCCAGATACTGTGCAGCTGTATTTTCCTTGTACTACTACTCTCCTGCTCAGGCTAACATCCTTTCTCCACCTTTGAAATAAATCAGTTTTTATAAGGATACTCACTGGGCTTTGACTTACTGTTGGACCTGTGAACACTTTAATTCAGAGAACCTCTCTAAGCCTGGCATCTAAAACTGCATTACTGAAGGTGGCCAGAATTTTTCTGATGGAATGTATTCTCTTTGAATATGCCATTTTATTAAAATCACAACTTACCAGCAATTCAGCAAAATTTACTTTCATCGCACCTCGAATATTGTGTTCAATTTTGGGCCACTCACTACAAGAAGGACATTGAGGTGCTGGAGCATGTCCAGAGAAGGGCAAAAAAGCTGGTGAAGGGCCTGGAGAACAATCCTTATGAGGAGCGGCTGAGGGAACTGGGGTTGTTTAGTTTGGAGAAGAGGAGGCTGAGGGGAGACCTTATCACTCTCGACAACTTCCTGAAAGGAGGGTGTGGTGAGGAGGGTATTGGCCTCTTTGCCCAAGTAACCAGTGATAGAATGAGGGGTAATGGCCTCAAGTTGTGCCAAGGGAGGTTTAGGTTAGATATTAGGAAAAAATTTTTTACTGAAAGAGTGGTGAGGCATTGGAATAGGCTGCCCAGGGAGGTGGTGGAGTCACCATCCCTGGAGGTGTTCAGAAAATGTCTAGATGTGGCACTTCGGGACATGGTTTAGTAGGCATGGTGTTTTGGGTTGATGGTTGGACAAGATGATCTCAGAGGTCTTTTCCAACCTTAAAGATTCTATGATTCTATTGTGGTAAAATGTTTTGATCAGTAATTGTAGCTTTAAAATACTTTTTATGATGAAAAATTTTACATTTACATTATAATAAAGCAACATTTAAAAATATGAAACATTGGGTTTGACAAAAAGAATCTTCTGAAAATTTTATATTGCAAGAAGTTCCAAATACCACATGTAATTCAGACTTTCAAGAAACACCAACTCTGTAATGATAAAACATCCAGCAAAATGGTAGTGGCAGCTTTTTATAGCTCTACTGATTGTGCAGGCTGTCTGAGCCAGCGGGGAGGAGAGGTTTGTGGTTGATGAACTAGACTAAACCTGTGTCCTAGTGTACTGATTTAGGTAAATGCATGAATAAATAAAAACAAACCAGTCCAGAGCCAAGATTAAAAAAGTGCATCTGGAAAGTTAGATTCTAAGGTGTGGAGAGAGGCACGTAGTAAATGGCCAGATTTTTTAAAATGCTGAGTAATAAGCAACTGTTCATTTTAAAATGTAGGCTGATTCAGTGGAAGTTGGTAGGAATTTCCCCTGTTCATTTCCATCATTTTGTTTAACTATGGATTTATTAATCTAGTCCTTCTTCCATGGTATGAAGCAGCACCATCTCTAGTTCAAATATTTCCTTTCAATCACTCAGCTGTGTATTTGCCATGTATGATCAGATCAAAAGTCCATCCTGTCCAGCATGCTGACTCTTTTGGTGACCAACAGACAATGCTTAATGAAAAATACAAGAAAAAGTTTAAGCCTGCAGTGCTATTTTCTGTAACACACCCTCCCAGCTTTTAGCTCTCCCAGGAGGAAAGCGCCTTTTCTTGCAGTGGCATCCAGGATGTAGCACCTGACAGCTGCTGCAGGACCACTCCTCCATAATTTTCTCTAGCACCTTTTGAACCAGGGGAAGTTCATGCTGTTGGCTTCTGTGGCATCCTGTGGACATAAGGTCCACTCTTTACTAGAGACTGTGAAGATGAGACCTCTCTGGATGGTGGCAACCTTCAGCCGCTTTCAGCCAGGTCTGTGGGGACACGGTGTGCAGAGTGGAACAGCTGGTGAGGAAGCCTGCTCACCCATTGCTTCAGCAGAGCACTTCCCATTGTGTTTGTTGACCATTGGAAACTGTATTAAAATAATGCTTTTTCAAATCCGGGAAGTACATTGTCCCCTTTATTATATGAAGAGCCTATTCTTTATCTGCTACTTTTTGTTTTTATTCTGGACCAGCTGAATGAAACGAGCAGACTAATTAAAAAGCACTACACAAAATCTTGAAGTGTTTTGCTTTTGCTCTGTAACTATGTTTTTCCTCCTCTCCTCATAAAATTCAAATGAAGTGGCCTGAACGTAATTCTAGCATGAGGGACATCTGTCACTTATGATCTAGAGATTCTATTTTTACCCGAAGCTGATTTATTCACAGTCAGTCAGCCTTTGACACTAAGTTCCCATTGCTTTGCAGGCTCCTGGAGCTCTCAAAATCCAATTGTATCTTCTGTTTCTGCTAATGCTAATATCCCACCCGTTTGCTTGTCAAAACGTGTTTGGACTTTGATGGTTTTCAAGGTGAATTGGATTGGCTGGCTTGACTACTTCTAGAGACTGTGATGGGTTATAAGAAACAACAGATGACACAACTTCCTGATCTCACTAGTGGTTGTGCATCGGAGAACTTCAATAATACTGTGAAAGTGGCCCAGAATTTTTAATACTTCTTTTTTAAGACAGGCCAATGAAAATGCCATTTTAAAAATGTTTTAAGTGGTAGGACAGAAGAAGAAGTGTAACAATCTAAAGATAAAGTACTCCCTTCTCTTTTCCATTAGCTGAAAACCAAATAAGCTGTTTGGAAATTATTTTGTTAAGTCAAGTAACTACTGAAACAATTTGACACCATGGTGAAATCTCCCCTCTTATGATTTGTGTAATTCTTTATGATAAGGAAGCTGCTTGCACATGAAATTGTCCATCTTTCTCTATTTGATTAAAAGCTTTTGAATAGGTTTGTAAATTATATACTATGTCATAACTGGAACAAAAAAGTGCATGTCATTAATTTTTACATTACATAATGAGAATACTTGGGCACAACTCCGTTTGATTTTCAGGAATGTATTTTTTTCTACCTCTCTCTTCTAGTGACCAAAATTAAGTATTGGTTATTCACAACACTTTTTTATCCTTTTGCTCCTTTGCTCATGTGAGTTCTTGAGTGACTGTACTTTTTATGGCATCACAGTCCTCTAATCAGAATAGGTGTGATGTCAAAAAAAAAAGCCATTTTCCTTGGGATGGTTTAATTAAAGTAGAAACATCAGTCGCTCTTTACCTTCCTCCCTCTTGTCCTGGCATTTGCAACTGGGCAATGCACGTAGTCAAACTAAGGCTTCTTTTCTGTGTCTCTTTGCAGAGGGTGAAGTGGCCTTAGAAAGAAGGGGAAAAGGATAGATTGCCAACAGAAATTACTTTGTCTGTGATTTGTACCTGGTTTTGACCCCTTTTATATTGTGGGAATCAGACATCGTAAATTTTGGAGGTCATAAGTCTCGAATCAAAACTACTATGAAGTAACACCTAGCTTGTTTTTGTGTTGCCCCGTTAGGAATAATTAGCAGTAGTGTGAAAGAGTAAGATAATAATGATTTGCAAAAGTCAAAACTTACAAAAGGGACCTGCAAAAGCCAGGTGCTGATTTGCTAATACTTAGGTGCAGCGTTTCTATAATTGCTGAGCAACAATGGCACCCTTAATGGATGCAGAGTGGAAAATGGCAGGACGTGAGTAAGTTTGACTAGGTCACGTTTTGCTGCCTTTGAGTCTTGCCGGGGATGTGCAGTATTTACCCCGCTCTCTTCTCCAGTCTTCCAAGGGCAGTGACTGACAGTCTCAATAACAGCACATCACCTATTGCGAGGCAGGTGGTCCATGCCAGCAGTTCTAATCATCGTTCTAGCTCATTTTGCAATGATGAAATGGCGTGTTGAGGAGCCAGGGGTACTCACTCAGGAAGGATGAGCCTTTTGTTTGCAGTTCTTCACGCTGCTGAGGCTAGAGTCATCATTCAAGAGTACAGCCCAGCCAGGCAGATCAGTGGTTGGATTAACTGTGGATTTGCTACTCTGGAATGTTCCTTCATCATATGTGGGTTTTTAGGATGTGCTAAGACAGAAGTTATCTCAGAAATCAACGTGTTAGACATAGGAGTTACACAAAACACAAAAGTACTGCTTAAAGGGAAAGCAGGGATGTGCCCATGTTCTTCTGCCTGTGCTAAGCCATCATAGGGGAGGAAAATAATCCAGAATGTGCTGTCTTGAGGATTCCTCAAATTTTGTAGTTTGTCTTGTTTGTCAGTTTTTTGAGTATGCCTTTTATAACCGTATATATTCACATTCTCTCCATCTAAAACTATCTATGATACATTACCTTTTAAAAAGAATGTAACACCCCTCTCATATTGTCATGATTAAAGAAAGTGAAATGAGTTAACCCATAAAATAATATTTACATTATTTGTTTCTGTCAGTAACCTTTGACTTTATACGTGAGGACTTAGAATGAGTATCTGAAAAGAGAATTAAATGTTCTTTTTCCACAGACTCAGGACAGGCATGTAAGATATTCCTACCATATAATTTTCTTCCTGTATTGGTTCAAAACAGAATAAACTTTTTCCTCTTCACAGATTGCAAACAAATAATAAGCATTTTGTATTTTGACATCTCAGAAAGAGGTAAACATTTTAAAATACACTCCTAGGTGAAGACACATTTAAATATTATTTTGAACATTTTGACCAATGCAGTTTCTATCTGCCTTGTGAGTTTTATGTATTTTATGATAATTGTTACTCTATTTCTTTCTTTCTAAGAACTGTAATTGATCTTGTTCACACTGGACAGCAGCTTTCTCTGTAATGATTCCCACTCTACTGTGGGATCACTAGCAGAGCAGGGTCTATGCAACTCTATCAGGAATATAAACATATTTCATTTTCACTTTTGCATCACTTCTTTTTCTTTGAAAATTTAGAGTTTGAATCCTTTTTGCCATACCTATAGGTCCAAAGATGTTGTGCATGAACATATAGTTCAATCTGCATAAATAAGTATTTTAGCTATTAATTTCTATGTCTTTCCAACAGCATTTTCCTAGGAATATTCCAGTGCTTTAGTGGATTGCTGTTGTGACTGGAGTTGGTAGGGTCTGATTATGTCACATCTCAGTACTTCAGTCTAATACTTTGCTCCTCAAACGTTCAACTGGTAGCTTTAAAAATGTCTGTTCTGATGAAAATACAGGTCTAGGGGATCCTCTTTAAGACAGTACAAATAATATTATCAAAGTGTTTAAAAAAAAAGGCTTACATTGACAGGTTTCAAAGATAACTGCTTCTGAAAATTCATAAAATTTAGAGCATAAAAACGTTTGGCCTGTGTTGTGTTTGGGAGAATTTGAAGAATAATCCTAAAGTTGCAAGAAATCTATTAATAAATCTATTTCTCAAGCAGGTATTTTATTGGGCAAAGAAATTAAAATTCAAATAACTTCGTAGACCTTCAGTCGTGGCTGTTGAAGGGCCAATAAGCCTGTCACAAAACAAAAGTGAAGGCATGCTTAATGGCTTGAGGAAGAAAGAAAAAAAAACTGGGCAGACTAACTTCTTTTTCATTCTGTGTGGTGGGGCTAGGCTTCTCTGCAACATATTGGCATGCTCTGGGCTCCTCTGCAATACCCTGGCATGTTCTGCTGTTTTGGTTCTATTTGAGAAGGGAAGATCAGTGACACTGAGACATGGGCCCCAGCATCGGCATGAGGTGTGAATCAGGGGACTCAGTTATGTCCTCCCCCTGCTTCCACTGATGCCCAGGATCTTTTCTGCTTAAATTCATCTTTTAATTCTTGCCCCCCCATAAAATGTGTTGGATGATTTCGGTTGTCAAGTAGCTTCTCCTTATCTGCATGACTTCACTTAAAAAGGGATGATATTAAAACTGATCTTATATGATAGAGTATGGACTGATTTCTTGTATTAGTATAAAACTTTCATGGGGAATGCTCAGTGAATTCTAAATTAATTATATTTTAAATGTTTTATTTAAATACAAAAAATTACTGCAATTCTTTTGTAAAACTCTTGGTGCTTTCTGCTTTGTTACCTCAAAGGCATCCAGCAGAAGAATTAACAGAGCCTGGGGATAATTCTTGGCTGAGCTTGCTGCGGCTCAGAGTTCTTTGCAGTGCAGGCTTTTGGATGACTCCCTTGTGAAAGTACTTTCTGACTCCATGGACTTTGCACCTGGCAAAAGTCAGACAAAAGGAATGAAGAGATCCCCTATTCCCAGAGTTCTGTTATGCCAATAAAGGAGAGCTACCAAGAAAAGAACAGAAGAGGCTATATTTATTTCGGCTCCACTGAAACCCAAGGGGAAAAATACCAGCGCTTGGCAAATATTAGAGGAGATCCTTCTTATTGAAAGAACTTTGATAGAATTGTATTTAGTTTTTCATTCTAAAGGAAAAATGTGGTATAACAGTACTGACTACGGCAACAATGTCAGTGCTGTGCAGACAGGCAGTGTTTAATTTTCATGTGAACGAAGCATGGAACATATCATTAAAAGGGCATCAAATTTTCTCACTCATCTCAGTGGACTGCTGATTCAGTGTATTTTTTCGTTGCTCAGGAAGGCTTCAAATTCAGTTATTGGATAACTTCTGTTCTGTGTCTTGAACATTCAGTTTCTGGCATTTGTTCCTGGGAATACGGGGATAAAATAGCTGAGAATATTTTCTGTCAGCCAAAAATGCAGAAATATCTGAGAGGTTTCTTAGCTATGTTCAGCACTGTCAGAGGGTCCTGAAAGGCTTTTGGAGCCATTTTGGGTGATGGGGAACTCCACAGAGAGTTCTGGGGACATGGGAATAACACTGACAAATCCATAAACAGTATTTAAAAATAACTGACTTATTTGCTCCGATTCTGTTTTTTCCCATAGTGTCACATAATCATATATGGGCTCACTGAATGTGATGAACACACCAGGGTACCATACCAGACTAGCAGGACCTGAAGGACCATCCTAGCAGCCCACTGCTTGCACTGCCCAGAAATTCCGTTTTTTTTAGTAGAGCACACAATAAAAAAAACCCCCATGCATTCTGTGAGTTTTGGTGTAGTGAGGTGTGCCTGAGAGTATAAAAACAAAGAGAAGTGCCAGCAGATGTGGTCAGGATCACTGATAACATCAATCAAGTTACAATTCTAAATTTAGTAAATCATTCTGATACTGTGGGACCAAAACCTGGTATCATTGCTCAGGATAAGTAAGGTGTTACTTCCTGATTAGTCTTACTAGTTACCAGCAGCCCAGTTTCAACAGGATTACTTTGGGAGAAGGGTACTTATTTTGAGTAAGGAGAGCAAAACAAAGTCTAATTTGACATTAAATGCAGAAAATAAATTTGGTGACTGCTCCTACAAATGTCTTGAGCATGAAACTCTTTTTGTAACAGAAGCTGTCCATATGGCGTGTTCAGGGAATTAGACTTTTATATCTAAATAGGAGGCGTTAACTTCGTCAATACTGTATCACTGTATTTTTTTTAGTTTAAAAGAGAGGCAATCATAAATAATTATCTTCTTTTTTTTAGAAAAAAATCCTTTTTCTTTGAAAATTAATTTACCATTCAACAAACTGTGACTTAAAAAGTTGTGTAAGCTTTATCTTTTTGTATGTGTTAATTTGATTGACATTTTAAGACTCATTTCTATAGTGATTGTAGGAGTAGAGATTTTAGTATTCATTATGGGAAATGTCCACAAAATTACCAATGAATTAATAACAAGAAGTGACTAACACATTGTTTTCTACCTATGCTGAAGTACATCTCTACGAAATTATGAGGTGAAAGAACTGATTGACCACCCTTTCAAGTGTTTATTTCTCAATTTGTTTTCAGCTACAAGTGGCTATTTGTAGGTCAAACCCTAGGCTTCTGTCACTGGCTCTTACAGTGAAGTTGTCAGATGCTGGTCTCTGTAACTGCTGGGTAAGAATACAAAATCTGTGTGAAGTCAAGGAGAATTTGATCAAGAAATGACTTAACTAAGAAAGGACAGATCCAAGGTTTTGTCTTAAGATGTTTTAATTAAAATAGATATATTAAAATCATTGTTAACATTATCTTAATGCAGGTCTCATTTTACAAAATCACAATATACAGGGAACTGACCTGCAATCTGCCAAGGGAAGCAACATCTGAGTGAGGTGGCTGAGATGAAATGACAATATCTTGCAGAAAGTTTGATCTGTTGGGTTTTCTTGTGGCACAGATAAAAATGTCCTCTACAAAATACTTTATTACCAAAAGCTCTTGGTATTGAAGGAAAGTGTCTATATGGGAACAGTCTTGCTGGGTGAAGCTTGGAAGGACATGTTAGCCTCTTGCTCCTGTGTATTGAACTCTGCATTCACAGGACTGGCCAGAAACATAGTGGGTGCACAGATAACTCTAAAATACCCTGTGGGGTATTTGCTGGAAAATGTGGGTGAGCTCCACATGTAAACTGGTCCAGCCTGGCCAGCTGTGAACGAGGAACCAAGTCACTGCTGCTAGTGCAATGTGATGCCCAAGCCATGCTGGCATCAAGGCCAAGGAGTGCTGCAGCTTTCCCTGACAGCAGGTCAACAGCCTACGCAGTATCAGCAGGAAAGCAACCTGACAAACGTTCCTGGGGCATGGAGAATTATCCAAAATTCCCCCAGAGCATGAGTGGCTGGTTAAGAGCTAATGACCTTACTGAAGTGTTGCCTCCAGACTGATTATCCTGGGGAAGGGATATTTTAGATCTGGGTGAGCTCTTGTTTCTCAGCTGACAGCTCTATTTCAGAACTTAGGTATCTCAGCTGAGTGAGGACCACTGCTGCAATGCCTAAGTCTTGCAGCAGTGCTGCTGTTTTTTGGAATTGTTATATAAATGCTTTTGTTCAATTCAGCCGGTCCCAACCTTGTTGTAGCTGGACATCACTGAAGCAAATCAGTTACATTCTATATTAGCAAACAGCTAACGCTACTTTGTCTCAAAAGAAAGGGATGGAGAATAAATACATGATTTTAAATAATGTTGTAAATGAACTGTATCAATCAGTACATGAGCTGACTATATGCAAAGCAAACAGCACGTCTGTCTTGTCCCCTGAAGGGATGCTGTGCCCTCTCACCCATTTTCATGCTCTCCTTTCCTGCATGACCACGTCTCTAAACCAGGACCCTGCTGCCTGCTCTCCACGTCAGGTCCATTGCAACCCCATTCCTAGGTCCACAGCTGGAGTGTGGAGGTCACACCACATTATCACTGACCGTGTATGGACTAGTGACCTGAACAGTGCCAGGGAACATTTGGAGGCTCTGCGAAGCAATTGTTTGTACTCTTAAATGATGAGATGCTCCTTGGCATGATTTTGGCTAGTACCAGTTAGTAACCTCCCAAACATTTCCTGGCCCAGGGTCAAGAGTTTGCCAGGGGGAATCTGGATGTGACCGCTGTGTTTAGGAGGGCGAAGGTCAGTCGTGTGGACACACACCATTCCTTGCCTGTTGGTTATCATGCCAGAGGACGGTCCTGGATAAATTTTTACTTTATTTACGGAGTTCAGAGTGCAGGAGTTCCTGCAGAAGCAGGAGATGCTTACCCCAGAAGACCGTGATCTGCAGCCCCCACTGTGCTCCTGCATATGCAGTAGGCAACCTGCCCTTGTACAGGCAGGGATGCCTTTTCCATATGCCTGCGTCCTACAGGCATGCTGCTCTGTGCCCCTGGCACTGTACCTGCTGGGGACAACTGATACCGTGAGTTACTGTCTTTCCTAGACATCAGTTTGAGCTACCACACCGAGTGACTGTTACTCTTGCTGCATTTCATATTCTAATCTCTTTCTTCCCAAACCATCTCTGCTGGTTTTGGCTGGGGTAGAGCGAATTTTCTTCATAGTAGCTAGTATGGGGCTATGTTTTGGATTTGTGCTGGAAACAGTGTTGATAGCACAGGGGTGTTTTTGTTACTGCTGAGCAGTGCTTACAGAGAGTCAAGGCCTTTTCTGCTTCTCACACCACCCCACCAGTGAGCAGGCTGGGGTGCACAAGGAGTTGGGAGGGGACACGGCTGGGACAGCTGACCCCAACTGACCAGAGGGGTACCCCCTACCATATGACGTCATGCTTAGCATATAAAGCTGGGGGAAGAAGAAGGAAGGGGGGGACATTTGGAGTGATGGCGTTTGTCTTCCCGAGTAACTGTTGTGCATGATGGAGCTCTGCTTTCCTGGAGATGGCTGAACACCTGCCTGCTGATGGGAAGTAGGGAATGAATTCTTTGTTTTGCTTTGCTTGTGTGCTCAGCTTTTGCTTTACTTACAACTGTCTTTATCTCAACCCATGAGTTTTCTCATTTTTAGTTTTCTGATTCTCTCCCCCATCCCACTGTGGGGGGAGTGAGCGAGTGGCTGTGTGGGGCTTAGTTGCTGGCTGGGGTTAAACCACAACAGCGTCCCACCTTGCTGCCTGTGCTGTAGCTAGGCAGTGCTGGTTCTCCTCTAGACTTACAGACGTGTTATGCTCTATAGCACCATTTCCTCACCAGAGTACTATGTTTCTTCCTAAGAAAAAAAGTTTTTAAAGTGCATAAAATGTTGTTTGTTTGTGGGCTTCTGTCCTGTTTTGGATCCAATACCTGTTTACTTTTTTCCAAGTCAGCAGTGAAACACTGTTCAATCATTTGTGACATTCTCCAGGATTTGATTTGATCAATTAGTCTCTGACAATCTGTGTGCTGGAAGCATTGTCTAAGATAAGGTTTTAAGTTTGAAACTGTGGTCTGAAGATGAGATCCTTAATGTGAATGCAAGTGGACATGATGTTATGTGGGAGAGGCCCAAACAGTCCTCCAGCTAAGGTACCTATGTACCCTTTCTATTTGCCTTTATTATTTATACTTAAGCATTAACCAAAAGGGTCTAAAGTTCATGCCTGTATATGGATATGTAGGATGACATAGAGTCTGCATTGGATTGCTGAGATTTTAAGCAAATAGGTACTATGTTGGAAAAATTAACAAGAACGTCCTAATATATCATGATTGAGCACAGATATATGTTCAGTTTGCAGTTTAAGCTCGGTTTGCTATGATCCTGTATATAACATAGCCATTTATGATTAGATTTATGACATATGCTCTGTTACTCTGTTATCTTGTTTTAATAACAGCCACTGTCCTTACATTCCTAGTAGTTTCTACTTGATTTTGTCTGTGAGAGAAACCCCCAGAACTTATGCCTGAGCCACCTTGTTCCCTGCTGGTGCTTACCTCTATACTGAAGAGGCCCATAAGATATAGGTCCTCTGAGCTTGTAGTTTAATGCTTTTAGGAAGGATATGGCAGAAATGCAAGGAAAGTAAGTACAAGAATTTCTAAAGACAAGGACTTTATTTCTGATATCACTTAATGGCTGCTGGATGTTTTTGAACAAAATATTCTGGGACATGTTCCTCTCTCTCTGGCCACCTTCTAATCCCTTTATCTATAACTGCCTTCAGCTTATGTGTTTCATAAGCAGTTTGGAGTGAGGGGAGTCCTCCTGCCCTCTCTGCGGGCAAGGCTTTCCTGTGCAACGTGGTTTTCCTTGAACAAAGCACAGCTGTGGTTCTTCAGGGTCTCCAGGTCATTGCCCGGTGAACCCACAGAGAAGCCTCCATCCTTTAGCTGCGTTAGCCCTGGTATTTGAAAACAATTTTGGCAATGAGTCATCCAAATTAATGGACACACCACTGCAAATTTTTACTGCAGTAAATAGTCTTCGCAGTAGCAGGTACTCAGGAGGCTTCTTTAAGTAGATGCATGGGCACTTTCCTACTTAGGGTCCTTTTCCGAAAGGAGACTTTATTGTGCTTTTCCTGGCTATGCAGTATTCAAACTTATGTCAGAAATAGCTAGCTGCCAGATTAGAGATGGCCTTATGCTTCCTCTGTTAATTGCTTTCTACAGTGTATTAGACAGCAAGCATTAGTGGTTGCTGTTCAAACAGAGCTTTTGCACATGACTGGGGAAGCAGAAGGATTACATGTGGAGGAAAAACAGATTCCATTTTCTAAGAAGCTGAAGAGTTATTAACATTTTTAGGGTATGTGCATGTGTTTGTGAATTGTGTCTGAAGTGAAAATTGCGCAGATGATCAGTATTTGATAACGTGTTATGGAATTAAAAAAAAAAAGAGAGTTTCTTATCCCTGTGTAGATTAAAAAGCATGAGGCTTACTTCTTTGGAAGAAGTGCTGTATGAATCATAAAAAAATGCTTTGGGAGTTTAAGCTTAACAGATCTTTCCCTGTGTAACTCTTCAAGCATTTGTATTTGTAGGTAGTAACCTACCTGAAGGCTGCCCAGTGCTTTCCCACTTGAGTTAGAGAGAATGAACAGAAATATGGCATTCTGCTGAGCAGGACCTATATCCCACAGCATATTATAAAGGACTTGAATAAACCTGTCTTCCCTTTAGCAGAAGTAAGACTGAGAAATGAGTTTAATTTGTAGGCTTATTCCCTTTGAAGAAATGTATCAGTAAAGGATATTTGTCAATCTCCTCCTGCAGATCTGTGAGAAGAACCTAATAATATAACTCTCTGTTCTTGTTCATGAAAATGATCTAGATTTAAAATAAACTCTCCCAGAGGAGTGGGAGGGGAAGGATTGTGTTAAACTGGGATCGGAAACATCCTGAAAAGTTTACCTGAGTGCCCTAGTTACTGGGACCCATTTACTGTGAATATGTTTGTTACAGATGTGTTTTTGTAAAACAGTGTGATTTGGGAGGAGCTAAAAAGCTACAGGAAACAAATTATTTCTTATAAAAACAAACAAGAGGCTGAGATAGCCAGGCAGAATCTTGTACTTGACACTGTACTTCCACAAGAGCTTCATGCACAAATGTTTAACTAACTCTTTGCTGGAAGAGAAGTCCTGTCTCCAGTAAATTCAACAGGATTTCTGCAAATTACTGTAAAAGAGGCAGGATTTTAGCTAATGTGAAAACAGACAAAAATGTGTAACTCCAAGTAGCCTACTGCTGGAATGACAGAAGCGCCATATTGTAAAACTAAAACCAAATTGTAATTCAGAAAGTCTGATTTTCTGTTATCTTGCATTTTGTTTAAGAGAAAAAGAACAGTTACACGGTAACCTTTCTTCTTGGCTTTGCACAGGAGTCTGAAAATAAGAGGTGAAGAAATACCTTTTTACTTATGCAATGTAATGGTGTGGGTAATCTACCAATGTATTTACTTTTAAGAGTATTAGGTTGCTTGATTTTCTTTTTTATTTCTTATTGAAGGGTTTTCATTTTCTACTTCAAAGATTTCTGCTAAGTAAATAAGAACACATGAATAGTCATCAGAACATATTTTGATTATAACACTGTTGATATTTGGAAATTCAGAATTTTCTTACTTTTTAATTTATTAATATTAATAATATAATATTTTAAAATTACCTTTTAATTGATCTAAAATATGGCATGTGGACATGTTTACTTTTAGAAAAGCACAATGTCTGTAATTAGTGTTTATACTATGCTCTTTAGGTAATCATAACGTGTACATGACAACATAGTGCACCTTCTGTAGATATTTTGATAACACATGGACAAACTGCACACCGGACAGTGAGACCATATATAATTATTTACATATGCTTGTATTAGGAAAAGCACTGATAAATGAAAAATAAACATAGATTTTAGGAGTTCACATTGCAAAGGTGTGTAGTGTACCTGTGTCCTGTTAGACATTTGCAAAATTTTACTTTTGAAGTGTTTGCCTATCAGTGTCAAATGAAACAGTTCCTTTCTCTGAATCCATCTTGCTAAATAAAACCTTATTTATTTCCTATACATTTAGAACATGAAAAGCAATTTGAGATACACTGCATTAAAAGTGTTCTTTAGATGAAAGAAGGTATTAACTCCCAGTAATTTAGTTTTTTGTTCAGGACAGTAGGCCTTGGAGGAACCACCCTTGAAATGTAGAATTGTACTTGAAGTTCCATCATTACCTGGCAAATGAGACTGGTTTGTAATGCTGTTATTATTGGCTGGCAAATTTCCCTAGTGCTTTTACTAGATAGTTTTAGTTAGAGATTTAAAATGTTGGGGTTTTCTTCTGTTATTTTTGAAAATAGAAGTCTCTTGAGTCATACATATTCCATTTAGTGCGTGATTTTCTTGTAAAATGAAGTGTTCAAAATCTTCACAGAATTATGCATAAATCAGTGAGAGGCTGTATGTATTAGACACTGCACAATACTAAGTAGAGTGGAGCTATTCTGACTCTATCTTCAAATTTAAACCAAGATATAAACAAATGTTGTTTGTATGAAAAGCAAGTCCTGAATCCTTTTTATACATCTGAGTGGCAACCCTGCCATCTTCTGAATGTGGGCTGGTGAGAGAAGAGCTGTAGCCCTTTGGGCTCACTCATGAAGCTCAAGACGCGGGCTCCTCTGGGGGATGCCTGTTCTGGAAGGCTGCAGGAGTGATGAGTTGTTGAGATTTTAGTGGTACTTCACTCTGCATGACTACAGGCACCTGCTAGTGCACCACAAATTAGAAAGCTCAGGCTTTTGAATGTAAAATGTTTTTCTTTTTGCTTCCTTACATCCATATTACAGGTCTGCCACAAGCTGCCTCATTGTGCTATGTATCATAGAAGTTTCAGTGACTAAGTAAAAAATTCATTGTTGCTGTAAGTAGGAAAGGAAAAAGAAACAGAAAAATAATTTTAAAAGGACAAAGTTTTTCTCATATAACTTGATGGCTGGAGTGAAGTTATAACATATGACATTTTATGTGTTTTTTCAGTTATGATGTGACTGTCTAAATATTATTTGTTTATTAATGGACTCTTTAACAGGGAAGATAAGCTATAGTAATAAATATGTTACTGGGGTTCAAGCAAGTTTATGTGTTTGGCCATTTCAGATATCCAATAAGAACAAAATGTTTTCTTTGTTTTGGTATGAAATTGTTGGCTAAAGACAACATCACGTGATAAGCCATGCTATGTGTTGACATAAGGCCAAGCCAGCAGTCCTGATACCATTTTCTCCATTGAAACCATTTATAGTTTGTTCTCAGATCCAGTCAACAGAGACCTTGGACTGAATCAGTCCGCTGGGACAATAGAAGGCCTCTCCAATAAAAAAAAAAACCAAAACAAAAAAACAAACCTTAAGAATAGCTAAGAAAATATTATCATATTAAACCCAATAAGATTTATATTTAAAAAAAAATCTGTAAGACTTAATGACAAATAAGTGTCAGAACCCTGTTCCCCATTGTAAGACAATGCTAGAACTAGGAAGCACAAGTGTAAAGTGGTAGCACGTAAAGAAGCGCATCAGCCAAGGACAGACATGGCAATGGCAGAATACATTTTGAATTGTAAGTGTAGCAGTGGCGGCTGTCCAGAGTCAGTCATTGTTTAAGTGCTGAATCTGTCAAAAGAAAAGGCAATAGAAAACTAAATAAAAATGTATCTGTTGTGGTTTAACCTGGTAGGCAGCTAAACACCACACAGCCATTTGCTCACTTCCCCCTCCCCAGTGGGATGGGGGAGAGAATCAGGAAAAAAAAAAAGTAAAATTCATGGGTTGAGATGAAGACAGTTTAATAGAACAGACAAGGAAGGGAAAATAACAATAATAATAATAACAACAACAACAACAATAATAATACACAAAATAAGTGTTGCACAATGCAATTGCTCACCACCTGCTGACCGATGCCCAGCCAGGCCCCGAGCAGCGATCGCTGCCCCCTGGCCAACCCCCCTCAGTTTCTATACTGAGTGTGATGCCATATGGTATGGAATAGCCCTGTGGCCAGGTTGGGTCAGCTGTCCTGGCTGTGCCCCCTCCCAGCTTCTTGTGCCCCTGGCAGAGCATGGGAAGCTGAAAAGTCCTTGACGAGTGTCAGCACTACTGAGCAACAACTAAACCATCAGCGTGTTATCAGTATTGTTCTCATACTAAATCCAAAACACGGCACTATGTCAGCTACTAGGAAGAAAATTAACTCTATCCCAGCTGAAACCAGGACAATATTATAAAATTGTATCTAATGTTTTTGAAATCGAAAGCAGAAACAATCTCTGTATTTTGTATTTTCAGGTTTGTCCTTTAAAGCCTTTAAAACCAGAAATGGCATCTGAAATCATGGTCAGTGTAGCAGTGTGCTATGCTGTGTTCTTGCTCTAGGGTGAAGCACTGAATATGTGGAGTGGCAGACACATATGTGCATCTTTTTTTGTCCCCTTTGACAATTTAGTTCATAATCCACTGTCTAGATTTATCCAGTCTAGATTTACAATTTCTGCAGTATAAAACTATTATCTTAACCTGTGCTTAGCTTGTCTGGATTTGCAATTTTCTTACTATCATATCTTTTGATGAGGATGAAGAAGGTGATGAAACAGAAATAACTTTTTGCTCAGGGATTAAGTAGCTCAGCTTTCAGTTTGAGCTGAGGATGCAAGGGGTGTGGGCTAATTCCAGCCCCTTCCAGGCTTTATGGAGAAGGGACCTGCTGAGATATAGCCCCCATCAGCTCCTCTTCAGGTGAGTCTGTATTGTTCACATGGTGAAGTTGAGTCTTAGAGGCACAAAACCGAATTCTGCTTATAGTTATTACCATGGTAAGTTTAAAGTGCTGGAACTGAAGTCTCTCCTTTAATTCTTTGTTCAAGTTGAGTTGCTTTAATGAAATAAAGTATATTTGTAAATGATAATTAATGACTGTGTGGAGCGTAATCCATTTCAGACAGAGTACAAAGGAACAAATGGAATTTAACATAAAAGTCTGACCTTCATGTTTGACAGGGAAAAAAAAAAAGAAACTTAACATGGACTTTATATTGTTTGAGGCAGGATAATCTTTTTTCTCTGTTATATAGCACAACAAAGTGCCAGTCTAATTAGTTTCCTAGGCATAATAAAGCATTAAAAATAATAAACTTGATGGTTGAAACAACATCTCTGCTAGAATCAAGAAAGGTATCATCCATTGACTTTGTTTTTCAGAATTTCCATCCTCATACGAGAATTTATAAATACAGCAAGACAAGCTATTTCTTGACTGCTGGTATCAGGAGGCAGCATTCTGGGGTGTTGAGTGAAGCAGCTCTCATTGGGGATGCCCATGAGAGTGGTACTACTCTACTGAAGGCACCCATTCTGATTTCCTTTTACCACACGTGCACGTGCATTTGAATCTGTTTTCAAAAGAGTATTTATGACTCTGTCATGCCCTCATCTAGGAGCTCTACAGCCTGGCAACATTTAAAAAACGGCTCATTTTTCCTGCTCATCCCGTCACATTTTCAGGATACTGCCTTGCTCTTAGTAATGTCAATTGGTGTAGTAAGTGTTTTCCCTCTCTTCTTTCCAGAATGTAAAACACTCAGCACCTTCTCCATGGAAATCTTCATGATTTAAATTGTATTTAATGTTTTAGTAATGTCACTGTATTTCTTTTTTTACGGGGAAAACCTAGCTTTTTTAAAAACTCATACATATTTTAAAAACTCATACAGAACTAATAATACTTCCTTTCGAAATCTGGAGTTTTGGTGTAGAATCTCTCTGAAGCAAATTAGAGACTGATGGGACACATTAGAGACATTAGCTACTTTTCAGATCAGCTCTGTCTTCTGGAATAGGCATTAGTCCCATTTGTACTTAACAAAGAAGCAATTTGGAAAGAGTAAATTAGTTGCTCACAGCTATGAGGTGAGTAAGTAACATATCTAAAAGACTGTAGCACTATGTTCAGTTAATTTCTTCATCCTTTTGGCTATATTCAACTATTTTAGTATCTTTATGAAGTGTACCTATTACACCAACATGTAATTTACTCCTCCAATGTTCTAGGTATTTTTGTTTTCCATTTCATCCTCTGTAACAATTCTTTCTGTTTCTTCAGTACTTCTGAGTTTGCTAAAATTAATTTTTCATTTTGTGTTGACTGTTTTTCATCATAATTCCAGTAGCAGTGTATATTTTGGGACCCTAAAGGGTGCAATTTCCTGTGATTGCAGACTTTTTCATAAAATGATCAAGTGCCATTTTGAATTGGTTAGATTTTATTTTGCCATCAGTTCTCCTATTTGCAAGACTTTCCCAATACTTTACTCCCCTGATGGTTGGAGACATTCTCTAATTTCCTGTTTAAATGTATTTGTTGTTAGCTTGCATACATTTATTGTTGCGCAGAAAGTGTTGAAGGGAATCCTAAGCCACAGTAATCTAGGTCCTGATGGTTCGGGAACTCTCTTATGAGATATGAAATATGAATAGCTGTGCCCTAGGCAGAGTAAGATTTCATTAATGTAGCAGACTGTCAGATGACATATGAGACCAACGGGAATGGTCAGTTTTTTCCTCCTGTTCTGTTTAATCATTGCTTAGCCTATACTGTTTTTATTTCACAAACCATTAAGCCTGTTTAAAGCACAAAGCTTCGAGATGACATATACGGAAGCTGAGGTTTGCTGCATGAGTTTGCCTTTCTAGATGCTTTACTTTAAGTGTGTGACTGGTAATGTTGTTTCTTTGGCTGCTACCACAGTGTTCTTTAAAAGCCGTATTCCATGCATAGGTTTTTTATTAATAGGAATTAGCTTAAACATTTTGCTCTGACATTTTAAGTCTATGAGATTCAGGGTAGCTCAGAACCAAAAAGATTTGATTTGGCCTGCTGTATATACGTGCTAAAAATCCCAGTTGGGATTTGTCATATAATTATCCACAAAATTTAAGGGTGGAATAGACCCATTTTCAAAACCAAATGATAACAAAAATAAATCTTTGTGAATCAATCTAATTCCGTATTTACAATCTGAAGAACAAGGTTTTTATTTTATATTGATTTTATATGGAAATGGCTCTGCTCATTTCAGAGCAATTACTCTGGTTTACATAAAATGTACATGATACTAAGATCAAGCCTTTAATATAGGTCCTAATGCTGTCTCGGAAAATACTGCTGACTGAAAGTCACATAACTTTTGTTTTAATGTTTCCAAGGAAACACAGCTTGCTTCCAATGCCAGTTGGTTTCACCATGTGTGGAAGATACGTATTTTTTTTCATTGTGTAGTCCTCTGGATTGCTTTAAAATTTCCTTCTGTGATGACTGCATATTTCACTCTGCATCTGCAGTGTCTTTGCATTGAAGTGAACCACACTTTCATTCTAATCTTGATTTACCCATGTATCAGGCACCGCACAGATTCCACTTTCTTCCAGTCACGGTACATTGTAGCTGATTTTACATTTCAGGGTTTTGTTACTGTTCCTCCCCACCCCC
>VZTL01058892.1:730-19368 GCA_013400535.1 Scopus umbretta | reverse complement strand
AAAAAAAAAGAAAAAAGGAGGGGCAGTTGTTCCTGGTTTTCTGGAAGTTGGAGCAGTGGGCATCTTCCTCTCATGTGAGATCGTCATGTGCTTGCACTCAATGTGATTTCATGGAGTTAATAACAAGCATATGTCTCACTGCTACAAAAAAAGATAACTCTTACAGTGCTTAAAACAAAAGAAATTCATATTTTGTGCTTATTTTGGTTATTTATTTTTATGTTCTATTTATTCCAAACTTTTTCTGTTTTAGAATGGTGTACTTATGCATTTACATCAGATCATATCTTGCTCCTTGTGGCTTTCACTGTTAAGCATCCTTTCCTTAAAACACTGTATTTTAACCCTGAAAGTGCATGAGAAACAGGGACTGATACTCACTGACATTTTGCTGTTCCATCTGGGTGGAAAGCACTGTGCTGTTGCAGTAAGTGACGGGTTTGAATCTCAAATCAGCTGCAGCAGATCCAGTGGATTGAGGCTGGATCCTGACAAGGACTTTGGTGGAGGATTCTGCTGCCTTTGGTTTGCTGGACCGTAACCCGAAGTGGTAAGAGTATCTGTTTGCCATCTCTTGGTTTCTGAAGATGGTATATGGTTGAGGTAAGAGTACGGCTTCTTTATGACTATTGGAAATGAATAACTTTCATGATTAAATTTAATGTAAAGGTTCTGCAGTGGTATGCATTCTAATCGTGTCTTCTCATCAGCTGACAAAAGTACAGCGTAGAGAGTCACATTTCCTAGGAATGTAATTGTTGTTCAGTTAGATTAGTGAGTTTTTCAACTTCATTTTCATATTGCTTGGAAAAATTCTTCGTCTCTGTCAGCAAGCCCCAAGTTCTGTCTTGGCCAGAGCTTGGAATGAAATTTTAGTGTTTTTCAAAGTTAATTCAAAAAACATGGCTTGGGAAATGAAAAATCCTATAAACTGACATTTTGGCTTCTTACCATGACCCAATTTTCCCTTCTTCCTTCCTTCTGTTTCAAAGGGACTGTGTCTTTGATTCTTGATACCTTCATTCGTATTTTAGCCACTTGCATTAGTTTAAATGCACATATTTTCTGGGTGAGGTCTTGGCATTCTCAAGGAATTTGGGCTTATTTTAAGAATTAGCTTGCGTATTTTGTTAATGGATATAAAATGCTTACTGCATCTGTTGGGTGGAATACATTGAGAAATGGCAGCTACGACTTTGTGCTGTATTCACAGCTTTGAGTAATTACTGCTAACATCTGCATGCTTTACTTGGGTTTTAGCTGCGCCGCTCTGAGTGCGTTTCTGTAATCTTCCTCCTTCTGACGGATAGGCAAGAGAGAACAATCACCGCAGCGGTTGCTGTAGCATTTCATTAAGGAGCCTTCGCCACCGAGCTGGGAAAGGCTCCTGTCCCGCTTGGCAGCCTAGCATGAATAAAAGAGCTCCTCTGGGCTCTTTTCCCAGTGTTATCATATGCCCTTCAGCTTTTGACTGCAGACTTGCAGCTTTGCATGGATTGCCATCACTCTGAGGGTGTTCTTTCACTTAATGGCTCTGCTTGTTCGCGACTACACAGGGAGTGAATGACTTCCTTATAATTGCCTTGCTTGCTCGAAGCAGTCTGGCTGGGATTGTCCAAAGGCCTATAAAACATTGTGACTTAGAAGTGCTCCTCAGTTGACTGGCCAAAATGTGTGAGCAATTGGGTAGCATCCCAGGAAGACTTCAAGTAAGACTGTCACAGAACTAGTAAGGAATTAATAGTTAAGAAATGTATTGATATTATAATCAATACTCTGAGCATAAATGAATTCTGAAATCTTTTCCTTTTGCATTCCTTTCCTCACGGCACCTCAAAAGCATTTTAGGAAAAACTGAGCCAGTTACATCCTGGGAAGTACTTATTTTTAATTGCCACACTAGGAAATTGCTGTATTAGAAGGATTTATGCAAAAACTATCAGTGAATCAATGCTGGGAAAAGGATCCAGATTTCGTCCTATATGTAATTTTTTTTTTTTTTGCCTGCAAACATTCAGGCCTTGCTGAGTGATCACTGTTTTTTCTTCATTGCACCAAGTGGTGGTTCTCCCTTTCACCGCCTGGCTTGGCTGTCTGAATCGAACCGCTTGCAGGCTGCAGCGTGGGGCCCGAGGGCGTCAGTCAGCATGAAAATGCTTTGGTGCAGCCTCCTCTCCGGCGCTCTGCGGAGGTCAGCGATTCCACTAGCCAGAGACCAGGGAAGAGCTTCGCTAAAGATCCGCGCACCCGTACTTGTTTCCTTCGTATTTACGTAGATGTTAAATGTGGTAGGGAATCTGGCTGTGGTGGCTGGGTTTCAGATTTAAGTAGGAGACTGAATAGATCAGTTTTCTTCATATTGCTCATTCATGACAGTGCTACTCCACAGAGATTAACAAAAAGTTAATACCCGCTGATCCTTTAAAGCTTTCTATATATAGGGTCTTTCGTTCCATGTAGTCTTTTAGGATTTGAAGTACGGCTATTTTGGAAGGACTTCTTTCTGCTCTTCAAAATCCCTTATTTCAGTTTCACATCTGA
Source organism: Scopus umbretta (assembly GCA_013400535.1). Lineage (NCBI taxonomy): Eukaryota > Metazoa > Chordata > Aves > Pelecaniformes > Scopidae > Scopus > Scopus umbretta. The sequence continues at coordinate 16,827 of VZTL01058892.1, read as the reverse complement.
TTCTGAGTTCTGTAATGTACTTTTCCACCCCCTTTAAAGGAAGTTGCTCAGTATGTTATGCTAACTGGTAGACAGGGGTTTGCCTGGAAGTTGCTGGGGCCATCGAGTGTGCCTAGTGACTCGGGAGCCTGCGTTCGGCTGCGCTGGGCTGTGCTTTGTTGAACTTTTCCATACTCCTATTTTTTTTTTTCCCCTCCTGGTCACACAGTGGTTTGCATCCAACTCCCAAGAGTTTTGCAGGCAACTTAGGCTAATGTTTAAATAGTTTTGGGATAGGTGCTATGCGAAATGACAATAATGCTTTCTGGTTATGGCCATGGAGACTGAGAACCTGCATGTTAGTATTCTGCACTGAGAACCAGCGCTGACCTTGCTGACCAAGATATGGCAATGAGATACACACATGAAGGATTCCGTGACGCTGTTCCAGCACGCTTTTAGTTGTGCATAAAATATTCAAGGCTAGGTACAATGTATTGCTAGATCAGTTGCATTGTTGTATAAGTCATTGTTTCAGCGCCTCTGATCAAGTGTATATTTTCTACTATGAGAAGTTTTGGTTTTTATTTTAGTTTCAATTGAAGAGTTTAAACTTCCTGTGGGAGTTGTCTGGACCTGAATCACTCTCAGGCAATGGGTTTAGAATCCCAAATCTTCTGCTTCCTGGGAGAAGTCACCTGGACACCGCATTGTTAAGCATTTGGGGCCCATGTCATCTCCAGTTTTGGCAGATGTGATCCACTCGCCCATAGCCAGGAGGACAGATGGGTATCTCTGTAGAGGAAAGGGTTGTTTGGTGCGTAGGATGTCCTCCCTTAACATAAAAATTCCTATTGCAAAGATAGTATTTCTACCCCAAATACAGGCATTTAGGAATATCTTAAATTTCTTCAGGTAAATTCATTTGCCGGCTTTCTTTCATCGGACCTTCTGAGTTACATTATGCTGGCGAGTAGGTCTGCTGTTTGAGGGACCTCAGTAGGCTGCAGGAAGGGGTCAGGCAGGAGCTCCGTGAAGGTCAACAAAGACTTGTAGTAAAGGTCTCAGAATAACAAATGTGGTTCCACCTGAGCTTACCCATGCCATGGAGGAGCTGGCTTTTATTCCTCTGTAAGTACAAGGTTTGAGAGAAAAGCCAAATAATTATTCTGCATATACGGAAGGTGTTCAACCAGTGAAGCTGCTGCTCCTCTGAATTATCTGTATTCACTTTGCGTCCTGATGGTGGATTCTAATTCTGGTATCGCTAGACTCTAAGTGATAGCAGTGTAAATTGTTGTTAGGTGACTGCTGCTTGGAGTATGAAGTCCCTGCATTAAAATTCAGTTGCTGCCATTCCTCACCTGGATCATTGCAGTGTCTCTTTGCACTACAGACCCTCTGCAATTTCTTTCTGTTGTCACCTGCTATTTATTAAAAATAACATTCTCTGCTTCTAGCAGCAACCTTTTATGACTTGAACTATGAGTATCACTCTAGGACATTGCAAAATACCAATGAATGGTTGGGATAATAAACAATTTAGTGTAAAGGGGAGAAATGTTGATTAAAGGCAGGCCAGTAGACGTCGATGTTAAAAATATCTTTTTGGTGGAAGGTAATGGTATTCAGGCAGGATTTTACTTTGGAACTAGGTAATCTGTTTTTGACCTGGTTCCTCTGGCAGTTGATTTATTTATATTGAATGTGAAATGCCCTGGTGCATGGGTGGCTTTCTAAAGAGAGATTATTTCTCTGCTTTTAAATTTTCATGATTTCTGTAGGGGAGACCTTCATAAATCATAATTAATTGTGAACGGAAAGAATCTTTGAGCTAAGCTAAGTAAAATCTGTACAGATATATTTGTCACGTATTTGCCACACACACCCCCCGGCACAGATGTGATTGTTTGGAAAAAAATGAAGGACCGATATTTAAATATAAACATTGTGACATTTGGCGCTCTGAATTATTGAGAAATTCATACAAATGACTGTTGCTTATCAAAATACATAAATGGCAAAATCACGTGTCTAAGTTGTGAACCAGGGAGGGGGGTGTCCTTGCCATGGTTGGGGTGGATGGCAAGGGTTACAGCCAGAAGTGCCTGTACCCCGTACGAGACTTGCGCTGTGTCCTTTCAGGCATGCGTGGGGCACGCATCTGCAGTGCCATCCGTATACAACATGCCCAAAAGTAGAGTTACTCCTAGTGTTTTCATCAGTCACCTTAGACTTGTGGGCTATTAATAGCGTTTGACGTGGTTTTTTCTAGATGTGTAATGATCTCTGACTTCCCACTGAAGTAGGTAACTAGTGTATGTTCTAGGAACGGTGGAACTCGGGTCTTGTTCAGACCCCTAGGTACACGATCTCCGTCGAACAACTGGGTCTTCTTCCACAAATCTTTGAAACTAGAGCTCTGGACTGAACAGTGTAATTGCGAGGGAGAGGGAGGAGAAGGGAAACTGAAGAAACATCTCTGTGTACTTCTAGTTTTGTAAAAGAATTGTGATGTTTCTTGTTAATGAGTGATTTCATCAGAATTAAGTGCTAACCTAAATTGTGCGTGTGTGTGAGGTTTGGTGCTTGCAAATGATGAGTTCTGCTGCTTCTCCCCACTAGCACTCTGGAAATCTACAAAATGGGTAAATGAGCACAAATTTGTTTGTTTGTTTTCCTCAGGCAAAATACATCTCCCAGTGCATCGATGAGATCAAGCAGGAGCTGAAGCAGGATAACATTGCAGTGAAAGCAAACGCAGTCTGCAAACTTACATATGTAAGTGCCTTGCTGGGGTATGATGTAATTGCATCTTTATTTTTTTCTTTCTTGCTGACTAGGAGCTAGTCTTTGGTCTGAATGCCTGCTTTTCTTAGACTGCAGTTTCTTAGACTGTTGTAAGCACAGGCTGCAGGTGAAAATGCTCCCATATGTGTCTGACGTCAGAGGCTGCGTATTCCCATTCTGTTCGTTGTGCTGGCACTAGTATTGGTACAATTTTATTTTATCGAGATAGGTGGGGAAGCTAATCTGATTTAAAACTAATCCAATTTAAAAAGTTGTTTTCAGCTGGATTGTTTCTTATCACACAGTTGCATGAGCACTTGAAACTGGTGTTTGTTTCTCTTTGCGCAGTCCTTTGTCAAGGAGGAGAGGAGGGAAATACTGTTAAAGAATTATTTTTGTGGCTCTATTCTGGTTTTTATTTTAAAAAAAAAAGTCCAGGGGAAAAAAAAACAACTCACAATGATGCTTACATAATTGCATATGTCGTACCTGGAATTAATGCAAACTATTTAAAACTTACTTCTGGTGGAACTTCAGGACTTCTTTTACGTACTGCAAGTGGCATAGAATGTAACATCACTCATAAACTTGAGATGTCTTAAAGTGTTATTTTTGGACTCTTGCTCCATCTTGAATTTTGAGGTATCTTTACCTATTTTCTTGAGTCTCTTACTTCAGAAGTTTGTTATCTTGGCTTCTCTACTCACAGTTACAGATGCTGGGCTACGACATCAGTTGGGCTGCTTTCAATATTATTGAAGTCATGAGTGCATCGAAGTTTACATTCAAAGTGAGTTCTCTGTGTAACTATAACTGTACTTGCCAAGCTGTTCCATTACTGTATTTAATGAATGCGTTGGTACGTCATCTTTTGGTTTGCTTTCTTCAGTACAGAAAGGAAGTAGACAGTATTTGTTCCTAGTATATGGACAATACTTGACCTGCTAGTATAGGCCTCTTCTACCAGATGTTTGATAATAGCTGTTAAATACATTTTGTGAGAAAACAGGGTATTTTTTATGTGAAGACCACCTAAGATTCCTAGTAGCAGCCATATTTAGCTTTATAATCTTTCTTGAAATATCTTGTTTGTGCTCTATGTTGCAGACCTTTTTCACCAAATGGGGCAGAATGTTACCTCATAAGGAATAGTTTCGAAGTTGGGCTTTAGTACCTGAAAATCGGGCATCAAGGAGTGTTATTCTTGCTTTGTACTAAATGCAACACGGACAAAATATATGTAATATTCTCCATTTCTCCTACTGACGATCTTACTTTATTTCTACATCTTTGTGGTCGTTGAACCTGTATGCTCTAACAAAGTAGAGGAGGTGAAGCTAGTTTAATATCCTTAAGATAGATGTATTATCCCTGGAGATGTTACTTGTCTGAGATTATAAAAGGGGGTTTATATTGGGAAAGAATAGGGAACCCTTCATGCTTTTTCTGTTACGCAAACCTCCTGTCTAATTGTTCATCTTTTTAATATAGCTCATGAAGCTACCAGTTGTTGTTCATCTAAACATTGTCTAAACTTCCTTTTACTTTTCTTTTTCTCCTTGCCTTTTTACAGAGAATCGGTTACCTAGCTGCCTCTCAGTGCTTTCATGAAGGGACTGATGTAATTATGTTGACTACTAATCAGATCCGAAAGGTAAGCTTTTGACTTCAGTTCTTAATCTTTTCTTGCACTGCCTCCCGACTTGTATTTTCAAATCTGTATCAAGTATTTCTCTCTTAGGAATCTAAAGGTATTTAAGTAGAATTCTATTTACTTGATTTACAGTCTACTCTCATTCCACAAGCTGAAAGATTAATGAAATACTCGGGAGCTGTCCGTAGGCTTCCCTCGTGCTGTCTCATACCACTGTGTTTATTCATCACAGTGAATGGTGACAATAACCTTTGTTAATATTACTTGTCTCTTAGGCAGTATGTAGAATGTAGTGGGTAAGAAAAATGTCCCCATTCCTGAAGTAAAATGAGCAATCACCTGGCTCCACAAAATTTCCATCTGTGAGGGGCTGTTTTCTTCTGGTAAAAACAGATCAGGCTTTTGACTTGTTTGGTATGATTGTGTGTAAAGTTGATGAAGAGTGTATGTGAAGTTGTGTTCTGCATTAATGTCCTGAAGTGTGTTGTATTCGTTTTCATAGAGCTTTTTCACTTGATTTTTTTCAGAGTTACTGGGTTGCAGGATTATTTTCCTATTCTTCCTATTCTTCAGATTACAGATATATTTTAAAGCTCTTAAGTTTAATTTTTTAAAGTATCACTGCTTTAAAACATGACTGATCCAGTACAAGATGTGCCTACATTTTTACCATTTAAATAGCTAAAATGTCTTTTAGTTGCTTAAAAAAGATCAGTGGGATGTTACCCAGTATCTGTCCTAAAGAACTAGTGCTTTTCCCTTTATCTTTTAAACTGTTCTGCTCTGACAAGTCCATATTTTTAATAATGTCCATCCATTTTCTTTATTATGGAGATTTTGTTATACTGAATTTCAGTCACTTCCTAGACTATTCCTTCCTTTTTGTGCCTGAGTGTTTACTTAAAGGCATAAATAAAGATGCTTTTTCATGTTTCATTGATCTAGCAACTTTGTATTTTAAGGGATTATCAGTTCTCAAAATACTTTAAAGCCAGAATAAATGGCAAAGTTTTGTTGCTCCTTAAGAAGAAGATTTGATTATTCTTAAAGCAGAATCTAATTTCTGACCACCTGCAAAAGGTTTTAAAATGAGATACAAATGTCACAGAACTCTGAAGGCCTGGCTGTGCTTAGCTCTCCTAAAGCAGCCTCCGTGTACCCATCAATTTGGACAGTTAATTCTGGTAGTTCATGTGGGAATGCTCTGTGCAGTTATAACTACAGTTAAGGAGTGATCCTGTGATGCCCTGTATTCAGTGAGGTCTGGTTTTATAATCTGTACTTGAACAGACTCAGATATGAATATTACTGTTGTTAAGAGTCTGAAGCTTAGAAATACCTGAAAGACCATGTAGGATACTGCCTACAAATAAGTCCAAGGAAACCTGACGAGTAACGTGTATTCTACACCCTAGCTTGTGTTACATCTTTATGGACTGAAAGTTACAGTGCTGCCAGCAGGTTGGACAGAAAGTAATCTCATTTCTCTAATAGAGAGAGTAAGCTAGGACACTGTTAATCACTCTACAAGAGTGCCTGTTCCCAGTCAATTTGATGAGAGTTGGGCTTTGGCTTAGCAGGGTTAGTATTTAATAACAGTTTTTTAGGACTTTAAGCATGTTTGTGATCATATCATAAGTTCTTCAAAATTATTTGCCATTCCTAAAATACCACCAAGGTATGATATCTTTAACAGCTCTTCCGTTGCAGCCATCCATCTATTGTTTAATTATGATTCCTCATGCCCATTATTAAACCCCAGGCTAGCTGTATTTTGGCAGGTGTTGGAGGACATTTCTGTTAATAGTTGATGTAAATGTTCCCATGAAGTAGAAGCTCTGCTTTGTCTGTACTGAGTGAATGAAATTGGTCTGAGAAAATTGTTTCTCCACATCCTCTGTGATCTTAAATTTTTGAGCCTGTTTTTCCTTTTTTAGGATCTGAGTAGCCCTAACCAATATGATACTGGAGTTGCACTGACTGGCTTGTCCTGTTTTGTTACTCCAGATCTTGCCAGGGACTTGGCAAATGACATCATGACACTGGTGAGTTGATAAGATTGAAATAGCTTTTCCCTGTATTTAAAGAATGATAAACTGTTCAAATCTGGTATATCGCTGTTAAATTTAGAACTGTTACATGTGAAAACTTGATGCTCTGTTCTGGCGGGTTTTTTTGGGGAGCCTTTACAGACCTTAGTTAGCTCAAGAGGCTTACCTTGAATATTTCTGTTACTTTTGCTGATAAATGACAGTATTTTGCTCTCCCCTCAAAGCTGAATTTTTGAAAAATAGTTGAGTCTCCCAGAAAGAAATTTTGAGACAGTGGTGTGGACATAAGGACCTTGAGAATTCTGGAAACACAAATTTGCTAAGAGCCTGACTGCAATTGTTTCATTAACAGATGTCTCATACAAAGCCTTATATCAGGAAGAAGGCAGTGTTAATCATGTACAAAGTTTTTTTGAAATACCCAGAGTCCCTCCGTCCCGCATTTCCTCGCCTTAAAGAGAAACTTGAAGATCCAGATCCTGGTGAGTGGATTTATTAAGTTACTTCTGCTCCAAAATTTCTAGGTATATGTGCTTTTAGAGCTTGTGGAGAGAAGAATACATGAAACATGCTGTAGTCATCTTTTGGGTACTGATTTGCCTGTTTAATAGGTAGATGAGCATATGAGAGTTTTGACAGATGTTACCATATTAAAAGTACATTCTTTAAAGTGTCATAGAATCTTGGATTAATTAATGTTGGAAAAGACCTCTGAGATCATCCAGTCCAACCGTCAACCCACCACCACCGTGCCTACTAAACCACGTCCCACAGTGCCACATCCACACGTGTGTTGAACCCCTCCAGGGATGGGGACTCCACCACCTCCCTGGGCAGCCTGTGCCAAGGCCTCACCACTCTTTCAGGAAAGACATTTTTCCTAATATCCAATCTAAACCTCCCCTGGCGCAACTTGAGGCCATTTCCTCTCTTCCCATCACTGGTTCCTTGGGAGAAGAGACCAACACCCCCTCACTGCCCCCTCCTGCCAGGGGCTGCAGAGAGCGACCAGGTCTCCCCTGAGCCTCCTCTCCTCCAGGCTGAACAACCCCAGCTCCCTCAGCTGCTCCTCACAGGACTTGTTCTCCAGGCCCTTCCCCAGCTTTATTGCCCTTCTCTGGACACACTCCAGCCCCTCAGCGTCCTTCTTGTCGTGAGGGGCCCAAAGCTGCACACAGCATTGGAGGTGCGGCCTCACCCATGCCGAGTACAGGGGCACGATCGCTGCCCTGCTCCTGCTGGCCACGCTATTCCTGACACAAGCCAGGATAAAGACATTAAACAAGGCTGGCCCCAGTACTGAGCCCTGGGGAATACCGCTTGTGACCAGCCACCAACTGGATTGAAGTCCGTTCACCGCAGTCCAATTCTTACTTCAAACCTGCAGCTATTGAAACTATATCAGTGGATTAAACCTTAACAGGACAAAGCTACTTAATGATACCTGGTTTGTTGCTTACTTAACTTGGCTATTGAAAATATTTCAGTTGATTTCAGGGTTTGTGTTTTTGTTGTTGTTGTTTCCTGTGCTCTTTTACAAAGCTGCAGCTATTGGCTTGCCATGGATGTACTTAAAATAATTTGACATCACTTAGTATTATTATTTTTTTTCCTCCTATTTTTTAAATTTAAAATTTGAGTCCAGACTGCTGTTTGGGCCCTTCAGTATTGTGTCAGTGCACTTCAGCTGCAGCACAGGAAATTTGCAATTGCTCTGTATCATATTCACACTCTCACTCAGTCTTCCCGCAAGGTGCTAGTCTTCCCTCACTGCACCAAAACGCCGTACGCTTGTTTCAAGAATTCTGTGTGTGATGCAGTTCTGTGATCTCCAGTTGATTTGCTTGTGTGTTTAGAGGGAGAAATTTAATTGCATGAACTGGACTAATTTGGTGAGGGCATGTACGATGCATCTTCCAGGGACAGTGTTTCTAAAGAAAGCAAAACACGCACACCCCTCATCTGCAAACAGAGGAAGAAAATACCTATTATGCTTTATGGAGAGAAGGACTTCTCTCTACTAGAAAACTGAGACTATCTAGATTAAAAGATTCCAAATTGAGAACAATCAATTTAGAGGCTGAGCAATTAGAAGGGAGCGAACTTGTCCAGTCAGATTGTTTAAGGATTCGTTATTTTTGTGTTGTATTTAAACAGGCCTAAATTAATAGATTTTAAAGAAGCAAAATTGTTCGGAAACTTTATGGTGTGTGGGATTATTGATTATTACGTTGCCTGTGTCCCACAAACAAGCTATCCACAGTAAAGTGGGAAGGAGGCTGGCAGTGTCCTCTTCTTTCTAATACTGGACCCAAAGCAGATATCCAGCTTGCTGACATATTGGAAAATAGCCAAAATTAAATAAAATCCTTTCTCAGTTTGTTTTTGCATTCTTGTGTTCACTACCTCATGGTTAGTAATGAGGCTGCACCATTTCTCTTGGACACACAAATCTGAATCTTTAACTGCTTTTGTTCTGGAGGTTCTGCACCAGAAACTTCAATTACAATTCAGGCGTTGATGACATTTCTGCTTTTCCCACTTTTTTCCCAGGTGTGCAGTCTGCTGCAGTAAATGTTATTTGTGAGCTGGCTCGACGCAATCCCAAAAACTACCTTTCCCTTGCTCCGCTTTTTTTCAAGTTGATGACGTCGTCAACCAATAATTGGGTTCTCATTAAAATTATAAAACTGGCAAGTATTCTGGACCTATGTTTACAGGATTGGGGTTCTCATTAAATTACCTTGGGTGTGAAAATAGATTTCTTGGAGGTATAGTTACCATTAAATCCGAATAAAAAGAAACCAGGAATATCTTTTAGTGTTTGTGAAGATAACCAAAGAGAGGAAAAATATTTTAATGTAGCTTGGTTTAAATATAATGAGCTGCACTTTAAGTCATGTTTTTATACTGTTTAAAAGCAGCTATTAAATCACTTTCTTGTCTGCACTTCTTTTTTAATAGTTTGGTGCTCTTACTCCATTAGAACCTAGGCTGGGAAAGAAATTGATAGAGCCTCTGACCAACCTCATCCATAGGTATGTATGACAAATGTTACTTTGGTCATTCAGGACTGGTGAAGTGCCTGTTAGGTAGGTCAGTAGCTAGGCCTGTGGATGCATTTCTGAACTTTTTCTTGAGTCTCAATATACTGGCTTCAAGTATCAAAAGGTAATCACATCAGGACTATTTCTGAAAAACCTGAGTGAGATAAAATACCTTAAAGGAAAGTCTTTGGGTGCCTGACTATCAGCATGAATGTCTCCAAAGTATGCAAGAAAATTGGAGCAATTTGCTTTCCTTTCACTTTGTTTTAAGCTGGAGATGACGGTGGAGAATATATAAAAACTCTGGCTTAAAACAGCTCAGCTGTATTTTTGCTTCTTCTGTTCACCTACACACAATTGGACTTCTTTGGAAGTGCTTTTACCCACGAAAGCAGCACGACAAGGAGTATGTTAAAGTTCTTTCTCATGCCCTTGTCAGCCCAGACATGTTTTGGAAGAGGTTCCTTTAATGTATGTCCTAAATGTAGATTAGATAAGTTTGAAGATGGTTCCTTGTCCCTTGTTAAAGCTGATTTTGTAGTGTTGGTTTGGATCTTAATTCTGAACTGAAATCGGAAGGTAGATGTCTTGGAGAGAATACGTGTATTTTCCCAGTTACGAAAAAGAAGTGTGATTTTATGCATGAGTTGTTAAATTAAAAGGTTTGTTTCTTTTCATGTGGCAGAGCAAGAAGATAAACGGGAATGAGCAAATTTTAAGTGGATATCCATGTAGCCATGAGAGCAGCTCTAGCCAAACAATTTCTGTCCATCCTAGTATACCAGCCTTCAAGGCTGGTTCAGAGCAGACCAGCAAGCAGCCTTGCATCCAAATACCTAAAGAGGGTTTTTGCCGCGGTGACAAATAGATACAAATTCACCAGAAGCAGTACTTTGTCAGAAAAAGCAGGAAGAAGGACAGTACATCTTCAATCCTGCCTCTAGCTCCTCTCCCCCACTCCTACATTAGTCATTCATTCTGTTATTCGTGAGGACTTAATCCTGTTCGGCTTGGTCTCCATTCGGTCATTTTGGATCTCATACCACTTACGCAGAAGGCAAACCACCCTGCCGTGCACCACAAAGTGCACAGGGAGCAAAAATGATTGTCTTGGTTCTGAGCGTAGTAGAGTCACGTATGCGGTGTGCTGAGTGACCTTCACGGTATCGCCTCTGGCTGCTGCCTCCAGAGTTGTTTGCTCATTACCTTTGCAGACCTTGCTTCTGGAGTCTGCTCCTTTGCTACTTGTGAGGTTTGCTGTGTTTCCCTCTTGTGTAGATCAGGATTTGTAAGTAGCTTTGAAATCCTCAGAATTGCACTGTATGTGTGTTCAACTGGCAAAAGTTGTTTTGAATTTAAGTTTATTGGTGAAATCAGGATATTGAAAATGGGTTGCTCACTTACAGGGATGAGCAGGGTGTACCTGCATGTCAGAAGAGTCTGCTGTTTGTGTGTGACTTGTTCGCTTTCAGGGGGGGAGAGAGAGACTTGAGCTTCTCCATCTGCCTGCCTTACTGTGAATTTTTGACCTTGGGCAGAGGATTTGATTTGATCCTTGGACAAGATTGCTTCAGTGCCCTGTAACTGGTACTGAGGTTTTGAGTAACCGCTTTGTTCCTCATTCCTTGTGTTACAGGGCTGTTACTTGCTGCTTCTCAGAGAAGATTTTTTTTTTTTTTAAACATTTGGTAGCCCTTCCTCCCCCCAACAGTTTTAAAGTGAGAATCACTTCATCTAGTTTGAAGGTATATGGAACAAAATACCGGCAATTTCTCGTGTAATTAAAGGTGTTAACTAGCTCCAAGATATTGCTGACAACTCTTCAAAATGTGCTGGGTTTATTCCTTATTTAAAATACTTGATTTCTGTTTCAGCACCTCAGCCATGTCTCTCTTATATGAATGTGTGAACACGGTAATAGCAGGTGAGAACTGAAATTTGTAACCTAGAAAAAAACATGATGAACTTTGTCATCAATTAACACCATCTATAAACCTTTTTTTAACTTAATGTATTGTATAACTGAAATAAGTTGCCTGGCAAACTTTTGATTTGTGTTACTGTGTAATTGAAATCCTTTGTAGTCAGTTGATGAGTCTAAGTTACAACAGTCATAGTTGCTAAAGGCTGAAACGAAGTACAAATGATGAGTGATTATTTATATGCAAGCTCCTAAACGTTGCTAGAGCTACAAAATATACCAGCAGCAATAGAATTAAAAAAAACCCTGGTGTCTCATGGAAACTTTGACAGAGTTTTCTTACGTGATGAAGGAGCAGACTTGTTTTTTAATTCTACAATTTTGCAGCTTAAAAACTCTGTGTAATTCCTTAAAGGAGGTAATAGGAATCAGTGATTTACAGTTTCAGTTTCTGGGGAAGGGATACGAACTCCATAACGGGGATGGAGAGAGAAACAAAGGCAAAAAGGGATAACGCAGTATTCCAGCTCCGACTTGGCACTTTTCTTAGCATAGTGTGGAAGTGCAGGGTTATTGACATCCACAGTTTGGCCAGAAGCCTGTCTCATGTGGGTACTTTGGGTAATGATGCAGGAGCTTGCTGTACCGGGTCAGTTCAAAGAGGAAAGGGTGATCTGTCACTCACTTTGTATTCGTTCATTCCTTCAGGGAAAGGTGAGATGACATTATGATGGGGGGGAGTAACATGGAGGTTAATTCTGTTGTGGATGAGAGTGTGCTTCACTAAGGTACAGTAGGATAATTCTGTGGGTCAAAGGGAAATTCACACACCCAGGACGCCTCAGGGACTGTAATATAAAACTCAAATTCAGAAAATGAGGTGTGAAGCTGTGTGCCTGTGTAAGAGCGGCACCTTGTACCTGCCAGCTCTGCATGACCCAAAATGACAGCATCCAACACTCCTTATTGAGTGCAAGATGCCACTATACTTCTTAGTCCCTAAGGTCAGCATGTGTGCCTTGCTCTGTAGGAATTGGTGTTGTCACGGACATGCTATGTGACAGCAGCAGTTAGCAAGATAATGTCACCTTTTCTGCTGTGGGGTTGCGTGCTCCCAGGCTTTACAAATGTCCAGTATAATCAACAATGGGACCCGATTTGTGCCTCGAGTCTCTTGCTGGCTTGATTAAAGCTGCAGTCTAATTACATTAAACTCTAGCATCCGTTGCTGCATCTTGTTACATTAGGGAAGTGCATGCTTAAAAATTGTAACTGATGACATATTTACAATCTTGACTGCTACACGATATCAGTAAAGTAAACCTTAATGAGAGCAAAGCGTAATGAAAAGCAGCTTTGACCTGGATGTTCCAGCAGTTCCTACCTTTACGCTTTTTTTCCTGCCCTGCTATTATTACTCTGAAGGTATATGAAACAATAGTTTGTGACACAAACCTTCTGTCCTTCCCACAGAGCCCCCAAAAGTCCAAGCAGACAAACAGCAAAATAAACTGTTGTCTTCCCTTGTGAGCTGAGCTAGCCCTTGACCTTTAGGTGTTGTGTTGTTGCATTCATTCAGAACGCAGAAATACCAACTGAAATCTGTGCTTGTGTGTTTCAGTTTTGATCTCTCTGTCCTCTGGGATGCCTAATCACAGCGCTAGCATCCAGGTACAGCACTGGGTTTTGGTGGGGGTTATTTGTTCTGCTCTACTGTGTAATACCAAGTGCCATGGAGAAATTGGATTGTGTTCCTCTGCCAAAAGTTAAAGCAATAGCTCCCTGATGTGCTCTCACTCAGGTGGAATCCTACAGACTGAAGCATTTCTTATATAAAGTCTCTTATTTCCTTTGCTCTGAAATGCAGATTCTTCTCATTTAGAGCTTTCTTAACTCTTTTATTCAGCTGCCACTATCAATACAATCAGACAGAGGTCACTTCTGTTTTGAAATCTGTTACTGCAACAAGACCCTCTTACTAAAGGCCCTGGGTCTTGGTCAGAATGCTTCCTTGTGTGTTGAATAAACTTTATGAAGAGTTATTTTACTTAAGACTTTTAAGGCTTGTAATAAGCATGGTGTGATCTTTTTTCCAGCTTTGTGTTCAGAAGTTAAGGATATTGATAGAAGATTCTGACCAGAACTGTAAGTATGTTGCTTGTCTTCATGGAAGCTTTTTGCAGCCACTGGGGATAAATTGCACCAGTCTCAGAGCAATGAGCTGTTTCTTCAAACAGCTTGTTCAGTACTGTAGTGTCTGGTATGTTATAAACAATTGCTGGGTTTTAAAACGTGGAGATAATTTTTGATAGTGAGCACTTCCTATAATGAGCTTTTTTTAAAAACAAATTAGATTAAATATTACTGCTGTTTGTAGTCTTGTAAATGTAAAACACTTCTCTTCCAATGCTCTGGGTTTTCCCTTTATAAAACTTGCTGCTTGGAAAGTGGTGAGGGGTATTCTATAGTGTAACATATTTTACTGACTGCAAAAAACACTGGGAAATCCTTTTTTGTGCAAACCTTTTTCCTGCCTTATGAATTTTTCCTGTTGAGAACAAGGCTGCTACTTAATACACCAGTCCTGTTAGTGCTTTCAAAGCTGTGTTCATCCTAGGATGCCTGTTGCCAAAACTCATAGTTTCTATATAAATCAGTGATAAAACTTGAGGTACAGAAATACTGAAATGAAGAATATATAATGACTTGCCTGTATATGAGATTATGAAATTAAAGACCATAATCTGTGATACACTTTCTCAAAAGTTCTCTTCCTCATCATAGGTTTTTTGAGTGTATTAAAGTTGGTAGAAGCACGCGATATTAAGATTTCATGCTCAACACAAAACAGTGTTTCTATATTTGGAAAGAAGTCTTATTTTGTCTTTCACAGTGAAATACCTGGGACTGTTAGCTATGTCAAAAATCCTGAAAACGCATCCTAAATCAGTTCAATCTCACAAGGATCTCATTCTCCAATGTTTGGATGACAAAGATGAGTCTATCCGACTCAGAGCTTTAGATCTCCTATATGGCATGGTACGTCTCTACATGTATTTCATTTCCTTTCCTTTCCAGCCCCCGTGACCCTTTAGGAGGCTGATGTTTTAAGAAAAACATGCAACTTTCTCTCCCCTTCTCCTCAGTAGTCCTGTGGTAATAACTCCCATACCTTTTCTGGCATTTATGACAAGTAAAAGATATGGCACAGCATGAAAAGACTGTAAAAACCTTGATTCAGACTGGAAGGAGTTTCTGAGTTCAGGTGCTGTGGAGATCACCCCGAAGGCTGCTTTTCTAATGCCGAAGCCTTAGCGGCTCCTTCTGACTTTAAACCTAGACTAAAGTGGACCATAGGCATATTTGGATAGGTCTGCGCAGTTCTGTGTTGCGGTCCGTGTTGCAGCACGCCCTATCTCAGGTTGACATAAGTTACGCAAAGTCTGGGAAACAGCCTGGAGCACTCTGAAACAGCAGGAGAAGGCAGCTTTAAGCTGCTTTATCAAATTTTCCCTTCACTGTAAATTTTGTTCTGCCTTTTAATGACATGTGCAGGCTCTCATTCTGTTTGGTCTCCTGTGTGCCACCAGTTTTGTGCATGGATTTTGCAGCTGTGCATAGAAAATGTGCATAGGCTGCAGAGGCAATCTTGTAGTGACAACATTTGGTCTCTGAAAAGGCTGTGGTGATGATTTATATAGTAAAGAGCCTTTCACTCAAGAGTCTGTGCCCCCCCCCAAATGCACAAAGAGGTCATGATAGATATGTCTCATAGCTTCCTAATTTAGAGAAGAAAGTGAAAAATAAGGAGGACACCTTTTGTCTGGTACTCCTCATGAGATGATCAAAAGTTAATGAAGTTATTCTCAGGACAGTGGTTTTGATGCTGTTGCAAAGAGAACTGGAGTTTGTTCTTAGTTCCTGGAGTTTAAATTCTACTTGTTATGTCTTTAGTCAAAAGATAACCTAGGAGAAAGAGTCTTATGATTTTGCTCAACCCTGCCTCTGAGGCAGAGTGCTGTGTAATTAATGACTGTAGAAATACTATTACGTACATTTTTTGTTAGTGGTGTCTTTAACGTGTCTCCATTGAGAGTTCATAGCCGGAAGCAGCGAGTCACGACGAGTGGTGATATTTACTGAATATTTTGGTGGCTTTATTTAGACAAGTTTCCAGAGCAAGTTAATACACCTATGTTTTGAAATGCTAGCATACCATTGGCTGTTAATGACTGTTAAATTTGTTTAGTTTAGAAGCAAAAATATTTTAAGCTATTACATTTGCTACCTGGCAGAAGTAGAAGACTCATTTTCTCCTGGATTTCTGTATTGCTGCTAGTAATTCTTACTCTCAGCTCTCCCACAGCATGGGCTTGTGTACTTGTGCTGGATCTGCTTTAACAACAACATTGAAAAGAAACAAACACATTCCTTTTTCAGTTGTGACAGAAACTGGGGCCTAGTGAGCTGGTTCTGATTTCCTGTTAACACATGACGACAGGTCCGTCAAAGAGCTAGTAGCTGCTTTAATGGAGTTAGAAGGACTTGACAGTATGAGAAATGGCTTAGTTTTGGTTCAACCCTTCAATTACTCTTTACTAGGTATCGAAGAAGAACTTGATGGAGATAGTGAAGAAACTGATGATTCACGTGGA
>VZTL01058882.1:1130-21503 GCA_013400535.1 Scopus umbretta | reverse complement strand
TTTAATTTTGGCATGTTATTACCTGCTAAATTAAATTCATTTTTAAATTCATTTTAATCTAAGGGAAAAGACCTATCAATCAAATAGACTCTTCAGATTCCTTTAAACCGAGCGATCCATTTCAGCCTTTCCCCACCCCAGACATTCCCAAAGAACAAGAAGCAGATCTATTCTGTGATCCATTTGCTCCCACCAGCACCAGTAAAGAGGCTGACCCCAACAATTTTGCAAACTTCAGTACTGTGAGTAAACACTTTTTACATTTGTTTCAGTATAATGACAGCTTTGAATTGTTCACACTGAAGTCTTCAGTCTAATTTAAAATATTAAAACATATCCCATGTACAAAAGGGATATCACTTCCAGTTAAAACAGTATTTACATTTAATATACAGCTGAGGCTGCCCTAAAACAAAATACTGCAAAATGTTGCAGTTAATGTTTAAATTGCATTGCTTCTATGAGTTTTTTCATGGAGGCCTGCTAACTTCTAGAAAATAAGAGTTTTTTAAATATCTATGTTCTAGGGATTATCCATTTTATCAGATTTAAATTACTGATCTGTAACAAGCATACTGCTAACTATCCAATTAAAAATAAAACAAAAGGTGTGATTTTAATTTAGCTGTCACTGAACTGTTTGGTCATAATTTCAATGTACTGAAATATTGATAAACAGCCTCATAATGGTGTATGCTAATGAAATATAATTTGGTGAGTTTTGAATGTCTAGTAAATTCCAGACTTATGTACAATGAAGTAAAAGGTAGTAAGTGTCTCTTTATAACCAGAATCCATTTCATAGAAGTCGTGGTGTCCAAGCAGTAGAAGCAAATCTAAAGGTTTGTGCATGCCTATATATATATTTTCTTTTTTTTTTTTTCTTTTGAGCCTTTGCAAATAGAAGTTTTGAAAGGCATCATCTCACTTTCAAGCATGATACCTGTTAAATGCCATTCGCATTTACAGTATCTTGATCATACTGCTTTTTTTATTTTCAGGCCTAATAAACTATGTGCTTGATTGAAGTAAACTGAGGATTGACAGGCTCTCAAAATTGACTTGCACTGGTTGATGTGTCTTGTAGCATGAGACTTTCTGAATTGCTGTTATTGACCATTGTTATTAGTTAGAGGGGCTGAGAAGCCAGTTTGGAGGAAAGCATTTGAGATGTGGAGGAGAAAGCAAAAATGTTCATTATCTTTCTGAAGGAAAAAGTGTTATTTTCTAGCTGCAATCACTGAAAATACTCAGTGAACTATGGAGAAGAGTTAAGCTTTTCTACATTTATTTCGCAGAGCAGAAACTAGCTGGAGTATATTCTCATAACCCTTTCAGACTTAACGTGGGGACATTCATGAAGACATGGGCTTCACCTACCTCTTAGCTTTTCTGCATGCTGGTTAGAAACAGACTTTAGCATAATCTCTCATATTTTATTTAAGATAATACTCTTAACTGTCTCTGAGTTATAATCATTGTACCACCAAAATTTGTTTCACATTCTGTTCACATCAATATACATAGAAAGAATCTGCTCCTTTTTTTTTTCCCCCCTCTTGTATCACACTGACCTTTCCCTATATTACTACTAGACTTCTAACTGTACAGTTACCTTATTATTTTGATGTTTCTTGGCAGAAGTACTTTCGTCTGCACAATTAAAATCAGTCATTCTACAGCTAATCTTTGCAGTCATTGTCTCCTGTAAAAATCATCCCTAATGAAAGTAGGGTAAATCAGGATGTCTCACAGTGCAGATGGGGATGTGTTTTGCAAAATGTTCTTATTTGTTCAAAATTTTTCTTATAGAAACTGTTTTTAATCCAGAATAGTTTTAATTTAAATTATAGCACTTTCTGCTCAGTACCTTCTTTGAAACTTAATACTGGATTTTGAAATGTGGCATATTTCATATAAAAATACATCAGTTGGACAGCTTCAGTGCAGTTCTTAATAGTTAAACCTTAGACTAAGCTAATCTTAATCGTGTGTGAAAATAAAAAAAACAAGTAATATTTGAAGACTAGAATATATACAATATTTTGTAAAACTGTAATTGTCCCTTAAACCAGGGACTTGGACAGTATTAGTTCTCATTGTATTATTAATCTGGTTTATTTTGTCTTTTAAAAATGCAGTATTCTACTGAGGAAGACATGATTGAATGGGCTAAGAGGGAAAGTGAGAGAGAAGAGAAAGAAAGATTGGCGAGACTAAAACAGCAAGAGCAAGAAGACTTGGAACTGGCTATTGCACTCAGTAAATCTGAAATATCAGAAGCATGAAGTTTAGAATAAGATTTTGTTTTATGTCAACTGTTTTGTCCCTATTCTTGAATACCTAACCTATTTAAATGTTAATCAAAAAATACATATGTACAAGAATCTATGAAAGGTTTTAAATTTCTGAAAGTGGTGTGAATGTTTCTGCTAAATTCAATCCTTTTGGTTATTGTTTGAGTAACTTAAGTTTAGCATTCAATTTCTCTCAAGTTTTCAGGAGAACAAAGTACTTTCCCAGCTGTAAGCAAATCAATTTAAAATGCAGATAGTGAGATTGTAGTTTGACTGTAATCTGTCAGCAGTTGGTAATTGAGCATAAAGTGAACACAGCAATTACTCTGTCATGGCTGACTGTCTCCCATCAAGCAGTTAGTCGTTTGAAACCTTTTATCTTTCTAATGAGATTTTAGTAATGCCAGAGTTGTGGAGTGCTTTATTTTATGTGTATGCATATAGATTTTTCTCTTCATTGAAGATTCTACGTTTGATTTTGAAACAACAATCTTCATGGAGTCTAAGTCAGAAAGAGTGTGTCTTTCTGAAACCTTTAAGGCTTTTCTTGCATGGTCATAGGTTTTAAGACAAACCTTATTTTGTTTTATAAAGCAATTAAGTTGAAGATTCGTGTGCATTTGCTGTTGGCCAAGATGAGTGTCAAATTATGAGACCCCACTGCTATTTGAGCCACTTTTGCCTGTGAAATATGCCGCTGAACTGGCAAGTTAGTAAGTTCAATTTGAAGTAGGATGAGAATAGAAAGAAAAAACAGGAAGTCTGATTTTTATTTTTTTTAACCACAGTTGTTTTCTGTGTATGTAATTTATTGAATGCCAACAGATAGTTGCACCTTAAACTGAATGATTTCTTTATGGTCACTGAGTCAGAGTAGGATTGATAGCATGTCAATGAAAATAACTTATTGTTCATTTTGAAAGAACTCTTATTCTGGAGAATCAGTTTCAGTAAAATAATTCCAAAAAGAATAATCTTTTGCCCTATCTAAGAAAAATAGATGGCAGCAGCATAAAAATCAAGAGATTGTTTTGTGTTTTTTTTTTTCCTTGCACTTTTAACCTGTGGTATTTCTGTTGAGGAAATCAGTGTGTTTCAGCACACAGCACTGGGGGACGGAAAGGGGGAGATCTCAGCCATGCCTCATTATATTTAAGCTCTTCCCGTTACCGATCAATGCTGCTGTTGCACGATTTTTGAGAGTAGTTTTCAATTTTTCAGGAAAAATGGGTAACCTGACTGGGATGTTTTTTCTTTTGCACTGGGAAATGAGCATTTAAACATCTGCTCAAAAAAAAGTAACTTAAAATTTTGCAAGTATTAAATAGTTATAACTTATCTATACATCTTTGTAATGAGTGTACACTAATCTTGCAAATCATATGCTTAACTGGATTACATAGTTTTATCTTTTGTTAAAAATGTATACTCAGTGGACCAACACAATATTATATGTATATATTATATATATATTCCTGCTTTCCTTTACGGAATTTAAAGTTTTGAGTCATTTGATGTTACATTTCATGTTACTGACTCTGACTATAGTACTTTTACTCAGACTACCAACAAACCACTGCTGTGAGCTAAATGGCATTACTTTATGAAGTTTTAACTGTTGTTTTTGTTTGGGTTTTTTTTAAAAAAAACTTGTTCAGGTGGGATTAGCCTCTATTTATAGACTTCCCTTTTGTTTAAAAATTCTAACAATAGCCTGTAATTATGAAGAAATAAAGTTTAAGTACATAAGTGTGAACTGTACGCCTATTTTTTCAAAAGGGTGCTGTGAGCTGTAAAGCAATATGTAAATGTAATGTAAACAACACAAAGTGTTCTGATTGTAGTGTGATGGGAGTGGGTTAATTTTCAGAGAAAAAAGTTGCTTGAATCTTGAGGTTAGCTGAGGTGCACACTAATCCCAGCTGTCACTTGCTTCATTAAGAGTTGTGGCAGCTTCAAAGAAAACTCGGGCTGCCCTTAAGGGTTCAGGGATTTTTGCCTGCACAAGGGTTACAGAGCTCTAATGTTTAGATAGTTCAGATTTATCTCTGAAGATACGGAAGCATCCTCTATGGCTGCTGTCAACATACAGGGCTTCAGAGATCTTTAGTTTGACCCAGCATATATGATACTTCTAAATAGGTCTGTCAGCATAATGTCTCTGTTACATCAAGGCATAGACTGTTTGGTCGGGGGTTTAGGAGTTCCAGCAACCGTTTACGTGTGTCCTTGATCCACAGTTACCTTTCCAATGCAAGTTATCTGAAGCAACTTAAATAGGAATGGTACTGGAAGAATGTACTGGGGATTAATGTTAAGTGCATTATATCACTGTGAAGTATTGACACGGAATAAAGTGGGAATAAAGGTGCTTAATGAAGGAACTGATGTACTGGGTTGACTTTTAAGTGGAGTTTCTAGAGAAAGCTGTCTGCTTCAGCACAGTGGACTTTAAGTCAGGAGACTTGATGTGACAGAGAATACTAACCCTTCTGCTTAATACTTAACAGCTGTTGTGTTAGACCTCAGTATTGGACTTAACGGTTTCTTTGGTTCACGTGGACTTCCTTGCCATCCTTTGCCACCTGATGCACCTGCTATATGTCACCTCTTCACAGAAAGAGCATCTAGCTCTCAGAACCATGTTGCCTTCTGTTGTTTCCCCACTAACTTCTCAACAGTTTCATTTAGCTACTTAAATTTAAATTGACTGTTTCAGAATTTGAATATTTAGCAAAATTATAACTTCAGTATTGGAATGTTTTAGTCATGTTTGAGTCATGCTTTAGCCTGAATCTTCAAAGTGATTCTGTGCATGGATGTGCAACCTCATGTTTTTGTAATACTGATAGAATGGTATTTTTAGCTGATAATGTTTTTAGATAATATAGAGTGTACAGGTTTAATTCATAAAAGGGTAAATATGGAAAAGTAACGTATCTGTTCAAAATATTGGCAACTAAAGTCATATGTCTTCTCTTTATGGAATTCCGTATCATGTCAGTGAATACTCTTGAAATTTAATTCTGTTGGTAATTAGAGTGAACATGAAGGTTGGCTTTCAGATGCATCCAATTTTATCATAAGAGGGAAGAGGATTTGTTTGCCTTGTGCAATTACAAAACACAAGACAATGTCAAATTAAAAGCAGGTAGTCAACAGTTTGTACTGGAAGTAGACAGTAACTTTCCCAAATTGAAGATCGATCTTGATGCAAGTTTGGAACTTACTGCTACTTTCAGTAGGTAGACTGGAGCTTTAGTTACCTATATGAATGTTAACTGAACTCTTGAACTCTCTGTAGAATAACTTGTGTGTTGTCTTCCTTGTTGGCAGCAAGGTGTAGGTAATAAAGGTGTAGGTGGGAGAGGAGGGGGAAGCAAAACAAGCCTCTAAAGTGGTGGTTAAGGGTGCAAACTACTAGCTGGGGAGAGACAGACTTTCCAAGCTTGCAGCACCTAAGCCTTGGTGCAACAACCAAACAGTCTTCACATCTCTCCACCCTAATGATACCTCAGCTCTTCATAGTACCAGTCAAACTCTCATGCTACCAAAGCGGCTAGAAAGCTTGTGTTTCCAGGCAGCTCTGAGGCTAAAATGAAGATAGCTGTTGCCTGCACTCATTGCAGAATGAACTCGGTACCCATGCAGGGAGGGAAGACAGCGTAATGATAAGGAATTTCTTATGTGGAGAAAAGTCAGAGAGGGGAGAAAAGAAAGTAAAAATATCTTCATCTGGTGCTTATAAGACTGATAGATGAATGAGAATCCCTTGTTGTGGGTTTTGGTGGGAAGCTTCACAGAAAATTTTAGCCTGTGTCTGTTATCCCAGAAAAGGAAGTTTTAATTTGTGAAGTGACAAGCCATCAAGTCTAGATCAGTAATACCCTGAAACAGAAGTCATTTTCATCCCCAATCTGTTTAAAGAAACATGAATAACAACAACAACAAAAAAACATTAATACCAGCTGCATTGCTATTCCTTGCTCAGAATACTTAAGAATTCCCGTTGTGCTAAAATTGAGAGATCTGGAGCTGCTAAGACTTTAGACTTTAAACTGAAAACAGAAAGGGTTAGTTTTTAAAGCAGGTGATCAGGTAGCTGATAGAGGGGAAAAATGCTGCATTGTCTGGATGTGTATTCAAGAGGTAAGGATGTTGTTTCTAGCTATCTCTTGCTGATGTATTAAATGATTTTGGACAAACCACTTCTTAATGCTAATCTGTTTCCTGTTTTCTAAATGACAATGGGCCTGATAGTGTATTACGTAACTGCTGTAATTTAGAAAGACAATCTTGTACAGAGTAAAAGGAATTTTATCAATTTTATCCCATTTTACTTGTATTTATCCTATACATAGGAGAGATGTTATAAGGTGTTTTCTCTGTTAGTATGAGCAGCCACTTGCACTCCAGGACTATACAAATAACTGGAAATAGATTAAGAATTTGACGGAAGCGCTGTTTTGAACAACATATTTGCTTGAGGATTTAGTTTGCGGATAATACAGGGTGAAATTCTTACCTTTGACTTCAGAGGTCTGTCCCAGCTGGCGCTGGCCAGCAAGAGCTCTGTGTAATGCTGTCTGCAAACTGTCAGCTTTTTCGTGTTTGTATCTGACGGTGCCCAAGTCAATAAAGGGATTCATCCTGATCTACTTACTCAGACTGATTTTCCTGTGTAGGCAGATTCAATATTTATTCTATCGAGACTATGTAGCATTGAACTTCTTATATGCAAAGCCAAAAGGTCTTGTTTTTCACAGAATGCATCTCTTGAGATGTTACGTGAAGAGGTGTGGTCACTTATACAGAAAAAACTAATTTTGAAAGGCTCAATGGATTTTTAGGTAAAATCCTTTTTGTAGATTTTTCTTTTTAAATACGTATCTGAAGCTTTATTAATATCACCTTATGCTTAAATGCTGTTCTGTAATATAGACTAGGGTTTTTTGAGTTTTAAATAGTTCTGAGGAATACGGAGTATGAATCCCATTTTGGGCCCACCTCCAGTAGTAACTTTGGTGAATATATAACTCAGTTGTGGTTCAAACCAGTGACCCAGAATCCTGAAAACTATGTAAAAGTACTAGTTGAATATTAGTCGTAGAATTAAATTCTCTAATTTTCCTTAATATGCTATCAATTTATCTTAAAATACTCTTTTACTGTCAGATACTAAAAGCACAACTGTTCTGTTCTGAACATATGCTCAGGAAAATACCTAATTTGAACTGCAGTTAAGCTAATGATGCAGATTTGTCCTTCTGTTTTAGCTTCTTCAGCTTTGTCCCCACAACATAGGATTCCCAGAAGTTGTAAAAAGCTATTTAGAGTATATTCTGGGGTGGTTATGAATAAAAATGTTGTCTAGGTTAGATGTGACTGGCTATTGGAAATGGGCTGTATCTAAAGTGCAGAACTACATGGGAAGTCTCTTTTCATTCTGAAAGTTGTGAGCTGGAATGTATGAGCTTCACAATTAAAAAATTAAAAGGTATTTTATGCTGAAAATTGTGCCTTTGCATCTGTACTAAAATAGCTCTGTAAAGGTGCTTGTCACTGCTCCTTGCAACACCTCTCATTGATCTGTTTGACTCAGTGAAAAAAGACAGTCATGAATTTTTGCCTGTTGTCAGACTAAAGAATCATGCCCAAATTGATCAAATGCGCTCTCTTGGGTTCTCTTAGTTTCTCTCTCAAAACAGCTGCACCCCGTGCACTGGTGCATGAGGCAGGCCTGCCGCCTACCTCTCGTTCTACGCCTCACGAACCACATTGCTGGTGCTCAGTTAATAAATTCTTTTTTTAACCTTAAACGCCCACTGTCCTCATTAATGTGCCCATTGTTTCTTTATGTCAACCAAGTCCTTCGGTTTGTCCTGCCACTCCCTCTGCTGTGTATACCTTTGCCTTCTTTCCCTGTTCTGTTTCCTTCCACAGACTCCTTTCTTCTGTTAATCTCTTAACTGTTATCCCTGTAACCCTGAAGCTGCAGGATTTTATATGAATTGCCAAGCTAAAATAATTTTTCAGTATTGCATATCTATTAGTAATTTCAGTTGGTTTAGCTTTTTTTACTCTGTACGTTATGTTAAATAACTTGTTCATAAACTGATAAATTCGAAATGTAAGCACTGCTGGGTGTTACTCCTTCTGTGTAGCACAAATGGCCGTTGTGTTTTGGGGTAGAGGCCTCCACCCAGGCAAACCCTTTCTGGGGAGCAGGCTCTTACAACGTGTANCCGCGGCCGGTGGAGGGGGCGCCGGAGCCGTTACCTCAGGCCGCGGGGGGCAGCGGGGGTCTCTACCGCCACAGCCAGCGCCTGCAGCCGCCGGCCGGGGTGCCCCCCGGCAGGGGCACAGTCTCCCCCGAGGCTTTGGGAACACTCCGTCCCGGGTGGGAAGAGGGGGCGGCGGCGGGAACGCCCGTCCCGCTGCCGGCCGGAGGTCTGGTCGCAGGAGGCGCCGGTGCCCCCCCCCCCCCCCCCCCCCCCCGGGGGGAGGGGGGGGGGGGGCGCGGTTGCCNTCTGTTAATCTCTTAACTGTTATCCCTGTAACCCTGAAGCTGCAGGATTTTATATGAATTGCCAAGCTAAAATAATTTTTCAGTATTGCATATCTATTAGTAATTTCAGTTGGTTTAGCTTTTTTTACTCTGTACGTTATGTTAAATAACTTGTTCATAAACTGATAAATTCGAAATGTAAGCACTGCTGGGTGTTACTCCTTCTGTGTAGCACAAATGGCCGTTGTGTTTTGGGGTAGAGGCCTCCACCCAGGCAAACCCTTTCTGGGGAGCAGGCTCTTACAACGTGTAGGCTAATATGAATTGTATTTTCCCTCCTGTGTGTGTTTTGGTTTGTTTGTTTGTTTTTTCCCTCAGAAGGAATTCATGACTCGCATGCCAGCACACCGGGATAACGCACGGTTTCCCCTCAGCTGTCCCGGGGCCCGGCCCGGGCTCAGCGCCGGCCTCTCTTCCCTTCAGCCGAGCAGCCGGCCGGAGCCCTCCACCCCGCCCCGCAAAGGCCCGAGTCCCGCGGTAGGGCTGCCGCCGTGTGCCCCGACCGACANTCCCGGATAAGCAGCCCGCCTCGGTCTGGAGCCTGTAAATCGAGTTTGTTACCTGTCTGAATTACTCCCGACCGGCTGTGGGGAGCCGGTGCCTTTGTAGCTGCAGCCCGCCTCGCCTCCTCGCTGCGGTCTTGGGGCCGGTCCAGCCCCGACGCGGGCCGGGGCCAGCGGGCTGGTGCTGCCCGGGTGCAGCCCCGGCTGGGGCCGAGCCGCCCTTCGGTCCCCTTTTGCCACCAAATTGCACACAGCTTTGGGCAAACGACTCTGTCCGTCGGTGCGTCCGCTTACCGACCTGAAGGCAGTGACTGAAGGGGCAGAAACTGCTTTTTGCACTTTCAGGGGCTTTTTTTTTTTCTTTCTTTCTTTTTTTTTTTAAAAAAATTTTGGCTTGGACAAAGGCATTAGCTTAAGTTAATGACCTACCTGTGCTGCAGTCCTTCAGTAGTTACATGCAAAGTCTTCAAAGTGTTGTTTAAGAGCGGTGTCATGTCTCTGGAGTCTGTGGAAGAGCATGGAAGACCAAGTCCTTTTCCTTGAGCTCCTGTTTACACAGCTTGCAACACACCTTGACAGAGAAACATTGATGTTAATTACTCTGTAACTCAATGCCTTCTTGCTAACCCTTATGAACAAGCTGCAGGTGGATAACTTTCCTTTCTCCTTTCCACGTGTGCACTCCCACTGCCCCTAAAATAAACTTTCATTGTGTGCGTGTGAGGGAGTTGTTTCTACAAAAGCTGAATCAGTGTGCAAATAACATTCTTCCCCGGTGATGACAGTGTGTTAAATTTTAGACGTGGCTGCGTTAAAAGCCTGTTGTTGATTCCCTGTTTGACATAAGAATTTTGAAATAATCTGCTTTGTAATCTGTGCAGGAGTAGGAACTTTTAAGAGTGTAGTTGAGAGGTCAGCAAACCATTTCTCTCCTTAGAAGAGTCGGAAAGGTTCCGTTCATGGCTCTTTATGAAGTGTGGGAAGTGGTGTTTTGCTTTGTCTTTGCCTACACGCTTTCCCTGTGTCTTAAAGTTGAAAACAGCAAACATCAGCCCAAGACTTTAATTCATCTGCAGAAACCACAATGGAAAATGTTTCCTGAATTTTAGATGATCTAAGTTACGCAACAGCACTCATTTTTTGGTGGCATCTGTATTAACATTACTATGTTACTACAGATCATGGAGGTAGCTGGTCTAGTGGCACTTAAAGCAGCAAAGTCCTGTAGGATTAGAAAATACAGTCTGTTGGCCCTGCTAATGATCCAAAATGACACATGTATTAGTATTTATAATAGCCATGTACAGTTTTGTTTCCAAGTTCTCTCTTGATAACTCTTTAATGGACCAACAATTTAAAAAAAATTATTTTTTTTTTTTACTCTCTAGGGCGGGAAGGTGGGCCATATGTTTGCAATAATGATTTTAAATGACATCATTAAATGACTTCCCGGTCTTGTGTTCACATTGACAATAGTAGCAGCAAAGGCTGAGAGGTTGCAATTGTGACTGTGTTGCACTTCAGAAAGTTTTGACTCTACAGAAGAAAGTTTGCAAACGTGTTCAGAAGCAGGAAGGAATTTGCTGAGTTTTGCTGGATTGGGCAGGTTGTTCCAAAAGTCAGACTGTGTTACTAAAGCTTCTGGAGAACTTCATGCTGGGTCCTCATTGCCTTTCTGTAGCTCCGTCTACTGGAACCAGCTGTCTCATTCCAGTGTGACATTGCGCCTGGACATAAAGTACTGCAGATGTTTCGGTTACTGTACTACAAAATGTTGAAAAAATATGAGGATTTTTGCTAATTTCTGGAATAAATAGTACTATTACCTTATTGTAGTTCACATTTTACTTAAAGTGCTCCTTTAAAAAACCCCAATGAAGCTCCTAGACAATGTTTTTGCAAGGCTGAGCTTGTGGTTTCTTAGGTTTCAGAAGTATTTTGGAAATAGATTGGCATTATTAGCTCATAGTTGGAGGACACGATGGTCTGGTGGACTGACTGGAACTAAAAACTAAATGCCAGATTTTTTGAGGAGGGGTGATGGAAAATTATCTCTTATTTTGCAGATTTCCAGCTTTTGTCTTCACTTTGATAATAAAACTTTCAGTCATCTTTTGTGGAAAAAACAACTATCAGAAGAGACTCTGAATGTTAGGATGGTATTCAGCTTTGACTTAATGGCTTGAATCTCGAATGCAAATCAAATAGAATGCAATACTGAACTTGCATGTAATTTTATCTTTCTTTCTCTTTGGCTCAAACTAAAATTGTCATCCTGAGCTGATGAAATCTTCTCGCTATGTCTGTGTAAGTTTTTAATTTTGACAAACCTGTGTTTCCTGTCAGAAAGAGAAAAAAACGCCAGAAAGATCCCTGACTGCTCTGAGTTCAAAATCAGCCTTGCTATTTTTATTTTATTTATTTTTTTTAATCTTCAGGTAGCTTGCTTAGTTGTTTTTGCACTCCAAAATGGAGGGAATACTAACTGTCTGCTTCTTGAAGTCGTCATGCCTAAGAATAACTCTTCAAAACGGCTTTAGAAATAGAGTGCCAAGAAAACTTTCTACTAGTACTTTTTTTTCTGTTCTTGAGTATTGATTCAATAGGCAGGTTCAAAAGAGTTGTAAAAGCATATTGAAGTGCTATGTTTGAATTTTTATTTAATTGGAGAGAAAGTGGCATTGTTATTGGTCAAGGTACCGTGAAGTATGCTTTGGAGATGACTCCTGAAATATGAAGTCAGTTTGCTGGAAGCTCTCAGGGAAACATCTGAAATTTCATGTAAAACAGTGATTAAAGGCAAAGCAACAATCCCCTATTTGCTAAAGTGTTTTGTGTTGTTCCTTTCTTTTTATGAGAACCTGAAGTGCTGTTCAGCAATGGAATTGAAACAAAAGCATGATTATTTTTTTCTTTGATTTGCAATAAAACATATTACAGAGTAATTTATTTTGAAAATGCTTTGCATAGATTTAATGCCAAAAAAAAAAAAAGAAAAACAAACCAAACATTTCAGCTCAGATTAAATACTGCAGGAAAATGCCCGCAGGCCAAAATGTGTGTTTTATCCCTTCCATGTTCATCACAACACTGAAGTCTGAAAGAAGTGAAGTGTAAGTCAGCATAAAAAAGTACGAACTAGACTTTACAAAACGCTGAAGTAAGGTGCATAGGGTAACTATTTTGTGACCTACCAGTCAGTCTTTATTATTGCTAGGTACTGGAGAACCCAACCAAAAGGGAAAATTGCATGACGTCCCTCCCTGAATTCTCACTGAATCTTATTTCAGAAATAATACAGACCTCTACCTTGATCTTGCAGTCCTTACAAAACCAAATCTCTCAGATTTTATCTGGCTTCTTACCATGAATGTGACAGACATGAGCTTGCATTTTGCTTAATGCTTTTTTTGTTAGTTTGCTGGGTGCCTAAATGTGCTCAACACCCTTGCAAGACAAAGGTCTAGTGCAGCTCTTGTTGGTTTCTCATCAATTTTAATATGAACAGGATTAGACCTTTAAAATTTGAGAATAACTATGTCAGAAGTGTAGGTTGACCAGAAGCAGTAAAACTGTGAGAAGTGAGAGGACTTTGAGAAAAGAGCAAATTGGTATTGTCAGGTTGTCTAAAAACCTTAAGACTCTTAAAAAAACAAAAAGGCATGGTATGAGTCGCATCTGTCCTTCAAAGTGACAAAGATGGTAGAGCACTCAAATTGAAAAAGAAGAGCTGTTAAAATGTGCTAAGCATCAATACAGACTGATTTATGATGAAAATTTACTCATAATTGCAGTGGTCCTCTAAATTTCTTTAATGATGGATATATTTGTTTTCTTTTAATTTTGACCTTGTGTGAGCTAATTTTTTCTGTGTACACTCCAGTTGGTTATTGCAGTTCCAGGATGCTTGGGTTGATAATTTGTAATTTGCCAGACTATATTGTGTGTGTGTGTATTTTTTTTTTTTTTTCATTCTCTCCGATGCACGCAGCTCCACTAACTGGGAATAATCACCCACAATGGTGCATTTAGCCCTCTGAGCAGCCATGGCAGTACAACACAGGAAGGGAACAGCAGAAATGACACCAGTAGTTTTTATTTGTCTGAACAAACCTGTCTTAATGAATTTATTGCATTGTTTTCCCGTTCAAATACAGGATGAGAACTGTGAACGTAATGCAACTTAGATCCTGTTTGGTTCAAGTGAAACAACAGTGGAACCAAGGGCAGAACACCAGTCTACCCATTCCCCGGACTTTGTTCTGCTCACTTGACTGCTTTGCCACAACCGTTTGTTTTGTGAGCTTTCACTGAAACAGAAGGGCCGAAAGCTCATCTATCTTTAACAAAAGACCTTTGGCATTGCCGAGGCATGAACAACTTGGTGGTTTCAGAACTGAGTTAACGTCAAAAATAAACTGTGTTATACTCCATGTACAACTTGAAATACTGACTAAGATCTCCTGATTTCCAGAATTGCTTTGCTGTTGTGCCTCTATACGGAATATTTAGAGAATATGAATATTGAAACCTTTCAATTGCTTTGTTGTTGTTAGAAGTAATGGCATTTCTGCAGCACCAAGGAGTCTTAGTCACAGGCCAGAAACGTGTTCAAGAACACAAAAAGATAAATGCTGGGATATTACTAGTTTGGCACATAGAACAGGAAAGGACGTGGAGGAATTCATTTTCTTGCATTAACTTACTTGCTTTCAAATTATGAAGAAATTCCTGTATTGTCTGAAAACTGAATAGTAACAAGTTATTGTGAGAACTGCTTACTGGTTCTCCTTTTCATGGTAATGAGCGAGCTGTTCATCCGAGATTATTTCTGATCTCATGTGGTTTTGTAAATGTTTGCAAAAGAGGAAAAGAATTCTTCCCAAGTGGTGTGCTTTTTGTTTTCTTTGAATGTAGAGATTTTTTCAGTCTCAGGCTCAGAACATCTGTAACACAGTCTTGCTCAAAGCAGTCATCTATTTAGAAAAGTAGTAGTCATCGATTTAGGAATGACCTGGCAAACTTAAAAAGGCTAAGGAAAGTAACCCCAGGTGTATCCTGGTATCTCGTAACGTCTCTCTGATTATCCAGCATCATGAGAACAGAAAGTGGTGTCATGGCAAGAATTTCTGTATTCACTGGTGATATTTTTGAAAGCGTGCAATGAGAAGGACACCCAGGTGTCAGCAACAGTACCTACTACACATGGTGGCCTGCGTATCAGCAAGCCAGGTTGTGTTAATATGCTGGAGGTATCTTAGGTGACCTCTAGGGTCTTTGCTTTGGGGTGCTCCTCATGTCTGTGAATGGTTTGAAGTGTTAGCGCTGATGAAGCTTTGGTAGCTTGAGCGGCACAGTGTTTGTCACGAGCAATATGCTTTTACCTCTCCTTCCCCTTTGGAAAAAAAATGAAGCTGCTTTGGGCATGTGAGACTAATCTCTTTTCAGTTCCATTTCATACTCTATAAAGAGGTTAAGAATTTATTACTTTTTTCTGACTGTGTGACTAGAAGCAACTGTCTCTAAATCTCTTTGTAAAGATAGAGAGAATGTAATGCTAATTGTTGTTCCTGTGTACCTAGTGAGCTTTCCACCATCATAGTAGTAAGGTGAGGTGTCAAGTGTATGTGCTATTGATGCAGGTAGCTTAAAACAGCTGCAGAAATATGTGTTGGTGCAATCCAGTCCTTTCTACCAGTGCTATGAGTGTTTGTGCTGCCTTTTAATAGCATAAGATTAGCATTATCATGCAAAAATTGAAACTGTATGTTGCACAAAGAACCCTTGATATAAAGGGAATAAAGGAGGCCAAACCAGCATATTGTCCAAGATGTTAAATATAAAATAAAATCAAGAGCATATACTTCAAAATTACTTAACAGGAAACTTTTAAACTGAATTTGTAACCCATCAGATTAACACCTATGTTCATCTTGCCGTCGATGTAGTAAGTCTGGGTGCCGAACAGTTTCTGTTGTGTTGCAGAAGAAATGTTTCAGTGGGACAGCAGGAGCAGAAGCCAGCTGTGCAGTATAGGTAGAGCTATGGCAGCAATCAAACCAGAACCCAGGTTGGTATTCACTAGAGTAGCTTTATTAATGTTTCTGACTAAGATGAAAGCAGTGTCGGTCATTACTGATCCCAGTTGCGCTGGTGCTGTTCAAGCCCCTGAGATAGAAGGTCCCTAGTATGATTACAGAGATTTTGCTGTGAAACTTCTTTGGAATGGGAATATAATCTTTCCTTTGGATGTTTTTCTTTGATCTTGCATCTCACTTGGTTTATGTGTTTGGGACTAGTCTATATTTGGGAAAACACAGTGTGGTTCCACTTCTCCCTGCTCCAAGAGTCTTCTGGTAATGGAGAGAAGACTCAGCTACTGAGTTGCCAGCATTTGGTCTTCTCTGTGGTGGTTTCTCATCAGGTACTGGTTTAGCTCAATTGTGCTCTTGTATTTTGTTCTCTTCCTCCAAATTAAGTTACCCATGCACACTACCTCAACTGACTTATGCAGATAACATAGATTTGGCAGAGAAATGTATCCGTATTTTAGGATATGACTGATTTAACTTGTTTTTACTGTTTCACAATACTTGAAGGAGCTCTTGAATTACTACTAAAAGCATTGCTATAAAGGCACAAACTTCAGACTTACCTTTTTTTTGCAAAGTTCTAATAATTACTGAGGTAAAATGAGTCATCAGTTCAGCATTTTGCAGAATACAAGGTTCAAGATCCTTTTTATTAATGAAATCCATAAAACCCAATGACAAATCATAAAACATATGTGCTGCAAACTTATAGTAAGAAACCAGTCGATATTGTACACACAGTGAAATAAAATTTATGCAGAAATATGGCAACTCCCATGCTCAAAAAAGCCATCCCTCCCTTACACTTTTGACCATGGAAAACATCATGATTCTTTACTTTGGAAAGTGCTTTACTTTTCATTAATATTCAGAAATTTATTTTTGCTTATTTCTGTTTATTTATTTTGTTCAATACTGCTGTCGGCATAAAAAGGATTTGACATTTAAGTAAAAAGGGCATTGCCTAGGATGTCCTGAGTAATTGCACTTCTGGCTAGAGACAGTGGGGATGCAGTGGAGTAAGGAGACCAGGTCTTACCTTAAGCCGGAGGATACACTGTAATTATGATTTGTGAAGCAAACCCAGTCATGGTCCCCGGGGCAGAGAATGGTGATTTCATAAATAACAAAACCTCAATGAAAACCATATGACTATCCTTGCAAGACCTGCCACCAAAAAGCAAAAAAGAAAAGAAGCTTCTAGAACCAAGGGGGAAATGGCCTAAATTTGGAAATATTTCACATCTTAATTTTTTATATTTGTTTTCTTTAGTTAAAAGAAAACATTGATTTGTGTGAGGGAAGGGAGTTTGTGCATTGAAGTTTCTCTGAGCGTGTAATTGTTAGCAGAGAAGTGATATTCAAATAAAAACCTGTCAACTCAAGTCTCAAAGAACTTGGCAGAAACAGCCAGAGCCTTCACCATACAGAACTTTAAAGACCGTTTGGAGAAATACAGTATCAATTAGAAACTGTATAAACAGCAAGTGAAAATGATGAATAATCTTTTCAGAGTAGCTCATGATCCTGACATGGAAGCACCCCAGTTAATTTTAAGTTGTGAGCAGTAGTTATTCCCAGCTGGGGAAAAAAATGCCTGGTAATGTGCTTTATCTCCTGCTGTGGCCCAGGTACATAGTGCTGTTACAAACATGTAATGGAGTCATTAACGGGGCAGCTTGTGGATCTATTACAGTAATTTTTATACCAAATGCAGCACAGGCTTTTCCTGTACAGGATGTCATAAAAACAGCAAGAAATTTAATCAGGTATGTTAATGCCCTCAGAGTATCTTCCTGAAATTATCCTTCACTTGTTTATCATTTTTGGGTCTTCCTTCAGCAGTTGATGTCTTCAGTATTGGTACTGCTTTGTGTAATCTAACAGGTAAGACCGGATGTAGAAGAAAAGAAGTGTATAATTTTTACATTAGATGCTTTTGGAGAAACTAACTTAGATAATTAAATTGTAGCTGATCAACTTCTACAGTCCAGCTATCATAATGAGAGAGATGACTAGCCTTGCTGCTGGTAGCTGCCCTTCTTATATACAGGACCAGTACTGCTGATGTGCCATCTAAGTGGTTTGGGAGCGTACACTATTTTATTTTGGGCAAAATCGGCCAAATAAGCTCACTCCACTGATTAAATTGTTTATGCCAACCCATGTCATTTTGCATGGCATTAAAGAGAGATTTTTACAAAGAATGTGTAAAGTCTCACTACCTCCCAAATTTATAGGAACCGACAGTAAGCAGCAGATTGGCTGGTGGGTTGAAGCCTGTTCTGCAGAGGATCCTTGCTGGGGAGAAGTACTTTCTCGTCTCTCCTTGCCTGTCTGGTTCTCAGATTTGCAGCAATTAATGCCTCAATTCTCCTGCATGTCAGCTGGCCTCATTTGACTCTCCGTTCTGGTTCACAGGTTTCTAATGTGGTCCACTGCCACATGCAGTAATTTTTGTTGTTTCAGATCTGTAATTACAGGGATATTTGACTTCTGCCTAGTTTGTACTGAATGAAAGATAGCTGATGGATGCTGCCGCTAATTTCAGACAGGTCTGTAGATCAAAGAAAAGATATGCTGGCAGCTGCCAGCACCTTCTACATTAGTAGTAAGTATCCAGTGATATATAAACTTCATGCGTTGTGGGACCGACTTCCAAATCCCTTCATTTGTAGTATGTCGTAAGTGAACTAGCGATGCTCGTAACTCTCATCGTATCATCCATTATGACGAATCAGAGAGTACAGTATCGCAGGCAGGCAGGCAGACACTGCCCTACCCTGCGCTCGCAGTGTGACTGTCACTCCGAGCTGGTTAAGGATGCTACTGCATCGAGTGCAGCTGCTTCTCCTAGATGTTCGTGCCTAAGTGCTGAGTGGGCATACAAATGACTATGTCAGAAAACACAGGAGATTTAGCAGAAAGGTAAGTAGCAGCACACACCATTTTCCATTTGGCTTAGAGGCGGTTCTGGTCTTGCTTTTGAAAGCAGGAGAGAGTCAGGAGCCCACTGAAGCATGACTAATCAGTTTGCTAAAATGCTTAGCACTCTCTAGTTTAAAGTATTTCTTCTCTATTGTTCACAGCAACAAATGATGATTTGTAGCATTTATGTGAGGTGTATGTTGTGTTCAGGTCTTAAGCCTTTACTTGGGAACTACACCAAACGTCAGGTTTCCTTGGAGCATGAGGGGAAGTGTGCAACTTGTATTTCTGCTGCTGTGTGCAACTTGTCTTTTTGCTGCTTCTGGGGGTGGCACTCTTAATAATTCTTATTCCAGAAAAGATGCCAAGTAATTAATACATCTTATTTGTGCTTTGAGTTTCAATAATGGGTTTTTTTAATTTGCCTTCTTTCTGTTTCAAAGGAATATTTTGAAAAGGTTTATTTGTATTGAATGGGGTAATTCTCCTGCATGACAAGAAACAAACAAAAAAACCCAGGTAAAATGTTACTAGTCTAAATATTTTAAAACAGATGAGAATATGTTTTATATAGAGTTAAATACGCTGTTTGGTTCAGGGACACAGGTTTAAAAAACAGGTAAGAATTGTAATACATGTAAACAATAATTGGCAAAGTTTTACTTATTACAGTAAGGCTCAGAATAGTATAGGCAGACGTGATATTGCATATTGTATGAGACGGATGCCAAGACTTGGTTAATCAATGTTTGCAAAGCTTGCAAAGCAAAACTTGGAGAACCTCTTGGGTGCAGAAAGATTTGCAGTGTATCTGAAGTGTGATGGCAACAGCCACTATTAACATTGTATATAAGGTTTCACTCAAATTTATAATCCTGTTTTTCATATATATAATTATGTTGGTTTTTTTCTTTGCAGTCATTATTCTTAAAAACAAAACTGAACCACTGCTGCAGTCAGCGGTTATTACTGATGCTATCTCTTTGTTCCGTGCTCTCCTGTCTTTTCCTTGAGAAGATACCAGGACTTTGCTTTCTGATTTTCCTGTCAGCAGGCTATGTGTTGTGCCATTTTTTAAGGAAGTAACATAGTTTCTAAGTCACAAGACAGATCACATCAGTTTGAGCTCTTCAGAGTCAGGAATGTGATGATGATTTGTTTGCATTTTGTTGGGGAAGCTTTTTGGTGCAAACTTGTATACAGCGTATTAGTGCAGTATATTTTGATCTTTGATCATTAGATGCAGGAGTCTCAGCTGTCCTAGCATGGGCCAGGTTACCTTAACTTTGTTAGTGCAAGGCCTTACTGTTTCTTCTGTGGATTTTTCTTTGTCTAGCAGTTCTGGTGGTGATGAACTTGGGCCAAACTTACTCAGCTCATCTATGTTATCCTGTTGCCAGTAACCCAAAGACCAGCTGAGAACCCTTGTGACAGGTCAGACTGACGTCTGAATGTTGTAAAAGAGAAAAGTACACCAGAGTAAGCCGCTGAGATAATCTTCTGACTTTGAGATGCAGCAGCTGGTTTTGTTTTGTTTTGAGTGCAGTAGCACTTCTTAGGGACAGTGATGTTCCCAGAAGCATGCACAATGTGAAATTTTAACCCACCTGCAAGTCTATAGTGGTCTGCTGATCAGGAACCATACTGAACATGAACTGAACTAAAGCAGGTGTTCCAGCAGCAGTTGATATAATAGTCTGATGCACTTTGGTAACGTCTCATCCTTAAAGTGACAACATGATCATAATGTCACTAGCCTGTAGTCTCTGTCAGCCTTACACAGTCGGATGTGCATTGTCACCCTTTGTCACTTCTGTGTTCCTGATACCTGAGCTGATCAAATTGCCATGTTCCCACATGGTGAAGTCTGCACGACCAGGCTCTTAATTACAGCACACACAGTTTATCTTATTTTCAGAAAGCACAAAACTTGAATCGCTTTCCACATGTCACAGAGTAAGAGCATAGCTTAAAAAAAAAAAAAA
>VZTL01058879.1:8993-19486 GCA_013400535.1 Scopus umbretta | reverse complement strand
TTTTTTCCCTAGAAACCTCAACAAGTTTACATTTTTGTTGGTAAATATTAATTTATGAATTCCATGCCAACAAAGCCTAAAGCATTTATTTAATTCCATGAATATGGATAAATCCATAGCTTCACAAAAATAACTAAGTGCATGAACCAGGATTTAAAAATTAAGAGCTCTGAAATACCTGTATTATTTTCTTTGGTCCCCATAGTGGGGAAAGAAAGGCGAGAGAAGGATATACTCTGACTTTAAAAGTAAAACAAACCATGATTAGGGTTACTCACATCTTAGTAGAATAAGTTATCATACAATGCATTGTAAAAAAATAAACAGTGCTGCTTTATCCTAAGCATCACTTCACAGTGTTTATTCCTAGAAGTATTTACCCATACTGGATAATAGCTACATAAAAAAACACAACACTTTTTTTTTTTTTTTTTGAGGAAAATATCAGTACCAAATATCTTCTGCTGTATTTGGTTTCTTGGTAGGAAACAATCATGTGCTTTGTGTAGACAGGATTTATATTTCATATCATAAAGTGGACCAGAGGTGTCTTGTTAAGATAAATTAAAGATCTGATTCAATTAATTTTTTTTTGTCTTTGACTGTCTCAGAAGCTCTCTGGTTTAACAACAAAGATGTACTACATTCCTTCTAACTTCTTCATCCTAAACCAGAATGTAAAAAAGTAACAATTTGCATCTTCAGTTCAGTGGGAAGATCTTCAATATGAACTAATAATAACCTTCATAACCCATAATAAGAATAACTCTCTTTAAATATTCAGCAGAGTCAACATTTCATTATTTCACTGTGCCAGCTGGTCATTATGGAATATTATAGGAAATGATGACATGATGTGCAGAATTATAAAATGATGGCTCCCTCTGCAAGTGCAAGACGACTTTTTTTTTTTCTTTGAAGGCTTGAATTACTTCATATAGTATTTTTAATTGATACTTTGTTTTCTTTTCAAAAAAATTACACTATCCAAGGACAACTCTTTCTCTTCTTGATGCAACTGAAGAAGATATCTGTCAGCTAAGACAATGTCGCCTTTTATTTGAAGAATATTTTTCAAAAGGGAATAACATAAAGCAATACAAATAAAATAATGCTGTGCCATCACTGTACAGATAGAATTCCTACCTAGAATACTTTTTTTATTCCATACATATTAATGACAGACAGCAGCACATTACAAAACAAACTTACACAAGCCTCTGCCATTTGTACAACAAACACGTCTGTCTTTCTAATTGCTGCAAGCATCTTAACACATTAGCAGTAGCTCAAGCAGAATGTATTCACTTTTCAAGGTTACCAAATGTGCACCGTCATATGTATTAAGGGACATATACTTTATACTCCAATAGTTCTTTACAAAAACAAATGTTCTCACTGTTGTTTGTTTAGGGAAAGATGTTTCCTTCAGTAAATATGTATATGCAGATGATTGGTCTTTCCAATGAAAATTAATTTCTGTTAGAAAAAAATCATTTTTATTTGAAAACTCCATGTTGAAAACTCCAGGAAAATTTCTATGTTTCTTCAGGAAAAGCAAAAAGATAAGTCCACATCTTGCTGTTAGAAGCTCCTAAGAATTTTATTTTTTGCTACACAACTGACAAAATCCACTTAAGTGGATGTCAGCGAAACAGATCAGAAAGACACCAGGTTAGATGAAGACAACATCTGGCAATCTAACTGTAAAACTTCTGACTTGTAGGCTCCTTCCAATTGCACTCAGTGTTTCACAGATAACTCAAAACTTACCAGTCTCTTATTTGCTAACACAAGAGAAAAGCAAACCTGCATTTTCCAAGAGCTTTCCAAAGGGGCAATTGTCATCATACTTAGTTGTATGATCATTTGAACTGCTTCACTGTGTCACTTTCTACTAGGAAATACAACACATAAAGAATGGCATGAAAGCTTTAGTGATCCCCAAGGAAGCCAGGCTCTCTTAATGTTGCTGGAAAATTTAAGCCTCAGGCTATGACTGAGGGTGGAACTTTGAGTTTCTTTGGCTCTGTGAATTTCATGTGGGTATAGTAATCTCTGTATGTGCTATAAAATGTAGTGCTGAGATTTTGTTACACAGCTTGTTATCAGTTAAAGACTGCATATGTAACATCAAAATTGTGATTGGCATCAGACAGAATGAAATGACCTGCAAGCATTTTGCTGCTTTACCATGAGAGACAATGGACAGAACTAAGTACGTATAAATATATAAATATATATAAGTAAGGCTAAGTACATAGTCAGGAGATCAACAACCTGATCTGTTGAATACAATTAATGAAAAACTGAAGACCCAAACTGATGGTGAATGTTTCCTCAGCCATGGAGCTGCAAAATTCCAGGGCTGCCACATGAAGACATATGACATAAAATTTTATACCTGAATACTTTCCTGTCAGTTGACAGGAACATGCCAGAAGCAAATTGAACAGCAAAAAGACTATGAAAGAGAAAGCCACAGATGTAGCAGTAAACAGGGTGGATTTATCATGACTAATCAGACCATGTCAATAAACATGGAAGATATACCCATTCCCAAAAAAAAGGATGCATGAGATGTTACAACGTGCTTAAGAAAGCACTCTGTGTCTGGCGAGGGGACAGAGAACCAGGAGACACATTATGGACACAAGGGATGGATAACTGAAACAAGCTGTGCATAAAGAACTTAAACGTTAGATGGAAAAACAGAGCACGGTGCAGAGCTGAAGTACAATGCATGGCAGATCCTGAGTTACCAATATGTGGCAAAAAGTTAACTAACTGAAAATCTATAGGAGAAGGAAAGCAAATTTTAGAAAACAGAGGTCTTAGCTTTCAGTGAACTGAAAGTAATCCCTGCCTAAAGGCCCTGTAACAGACAAGGGGTTTATTTGCTCAGTGGGTAAATTTTGTGTTAGACAACAATTTAAAATGTAACTGGATGCCATAATGGTCCCATACAAGGTAAAGAAAGATGTAGAGATTTTTTTGATACCTATCACTCTGGACAAAGAAACTTGACCTCCAGAGAACAAGACCTATGCTTTAAAAATACTCTTAAGCAACTGAAGACAAGTTCTTAACAGCTGCTTATTTGGAACAATGTGTATGCTTAAGGCACACACTTAGGAATTAAGTGTAATCATTACAGTTTTGTTTAAAACGGGATGAAGCCAGTAAGACTTAGAAGGCAGTAAGCATTAGAGGTAGGTTGCTATTTTAGGGCAGATAATGGCTGCTGTGATAAAACTACATAACAGTAGAGCTGAGCAGAAATAACTCATTAGACTTCACTGGAACTGATACTATTTTGCTGATTTTTACCAGAAAGCTCAGCTCGAAATACAAGTTCAACTTTTCAAATATTCCAACGTCTACTTTTGACAAAGGATTTTCTGATTAATGACATAGCAGAAGAAAGAAAACTCTTATTGGTGCGCTCTAGAAACCTACAGAATGGGAAAAGGGGATTTCATTCTTACACACTTTAGACAACCATGCTACTAAGAATATTTTTTATAACAGTTAAAGTTTCTCTGTACTTATTTTATTTGTTATTACATCAAAGTACCCTTGCTTTAAATCTGAACACCAGTGGTTTCCTGGCTTCATGGTTCAGTCAGATGAAAGGGAACTTATCAGAAATTTTTAATGTTTTAGTATCTGTTGACTTCATCCTTCACTACAAAGTTATGACCTCCTAAATGAAGAATTCAGATTTAGCTTCAGCCCAGGAAAAGCTAGAGAAGAAGTAGAGGGTTCCTAATTCTAATACTTAGACAGGTGGAGGTAAAGGAGGGATTCAACCTACAGCCTCCTCCCAGCCTCTCTTGTCTTTCAATATTCCTGATGTGTTCCTTTCCCCCCTTAGGCTACAGGGAATTTCTCAATCCATGTGTAATTTGGGGATTTTGATGTTTTGTTTTCCTTGTAGATCAGAAGTATTTAGATCAGAAGCAATTAGACCAAAGGTCAGCATTCCCTGACATTTTTTAAGCATTCAAAAGCTTAATAATTTTCTGCTGAAAACACAAAAAAAATCAATTAGTACCCTATAAATAGACTATTCATATATATAAAATTACTTTAAGATTTAAAACCCAAATTAAAACCACATCAGTCAGATCAATGTTTGACTATTGCAAAAAGAAAGAAGAAAGTTAAAAATCTTTATTAAAGTCGTCAGAACTGTTCACTAAGTACTGTTCATAATGAAAGTATCATCAAAGTCAATATGTTCTGTGAAACATGTAATTTTAGGAAAATTGAATTTTCCAGTGAAAAGCTGTTAGACCAAAACTTTCTGGCCAGTCTTTATTTTATAATTAATTGCTTTTAGTTAACAATTTATATGCTCCATGAGTAAAAGGGTATTTACCTTTTAGCTTTAAAAATAACAGCCTCATTAATGATTTAAAACTGCAGAGGAAGCTCTATTAGTTAAAGAACTGAGCCTATAAACAAGTAAACAAGTGTGATTCCATCCACCCAATTTCAATTGTCTGAAAAAAAGAAAAGCAGTAATTATTTGACTAAAGACAAAGATAACTAACAGGGGATATTGATCTAGTTTTCAAAGTTCCTTATTTCATATAGCAGATTCTTGATTTCCTTTGGATCTGTGGGCACCCAGACACTGACAAGAATCAGGATACTTCAACTGAGCCTAAGAACTAGGGTGATTATGTTAAATACTTCCACTGAAGTACGTGATTTATCAGTCATGTTTGTACTTCTTGTTTGTAAGAATTCAGGCTTTTAGAGTTTGTCTTCTACCTCATCTGTGGAGAATTTACAGTACATCAAAGGTTGAAATTCTTTGATTTCATTGAATGTCAATTTTCAGTACAAAAGTCCAAAGTATTAATACTATCATTTAATTATTATTATTCAGTATATGAAAAATTAGATACAACAGAAAAATTAATGCAGTTTATTGTCAAACTACCCAGGAAGAAAATTTACTCTTGATTTAATCTCTAAATCCTACTTAATACTATTGACATAATTAAACAGTGGGAATAACTGCAAGCATACTGCATGCATACAATTTAAATAGTAATTTTATTTCTTGTTTGGAAAAGACACTACAAGATACATATATTCTTAACTGTTTTCAGGCAATTATGATACAGTGAGACCTGCAGTTAAGTTTTTGTGGATTTGTGCCATGGAATGACACACCCTTAGAAGTTCCTTTTCGTAAGTAACCATTTCAAAATGGTCACCATTGTTGCAACAGCTCTACCAGTACAAAATCAGAGTAGGGATTTCAAGTCAAGCAGCAATAAAAGACTAATTTGTTTCTCAGAACTGTAGGGGTAGAATGGGAGAGGCAGTTTAAAAGAACAGAAAAAAGCTGCAGCCCTTTGAAGACATAAAGCTAGACATGCTTGAGAGGCTTGAAAGGAGCCACAGGAGACAGAGTCAGCACAAGTCCAGTTACGTAAAAACAAGCTGTATTAAGTCAGATGACAGTTCCAGTGTGCTGCCTCCAAAGGGACTGATATCAGATGCTTAGGGAAATAATATAAGAAACAGGGCTTGTACAGAATTGTCCTTCCTCTTCGGTACTATCTCAGCTTCCAACACCCCATCGCTGAGGCTTTTCCAGGTGGCAAAAGTAGCTTATCTTTAGCCAAACTGCTGATAGCTCCAGCTCCAGGAAATGGTAAGATTGCATTAAGTTCTTTATGTCCTTACACATTCAGGAAAATGTCTCCTGACGCCAAAACCGGTGCAAGCAATTAATAAAGAGAGAAAAAGTCATGGAGGGTCTGCCAGAGATAAAACCTTTCTCCAAAGAGATGTGTGAACCAGGAACAGAACCTGGGCTTTCCACAGAGCAGGCAAAAACTCCCACTGAGTGTTACTACATATGATACTACATTATAGGGGCATGCTGGTAGAAGAACACCCTTTTTCATGTTGGAGCCTTTCTTGCAAAGAGGAATGATAACTGCTCTTAATAATAAGCATACAGAGCACCATTCAATGAGCACATTTATTTGGAGAGGAATGAGGTCAGCCTTCAATAAGCAGTGAGATGGCTACAGTGAAGGCAAAGGTGCCTGATGCTTCTGTTTCTGTAACACTACTGAGGTGAAAGCATTCATTTCTATTGCTAAATATGCACCTAAAGAAGAAATCTTAGTATCAGTTTCCATTGCAGCCACTTGCTCCCAAAATTTCTTAGGTGTTCATATTCCTTTGTGTAAGATTACCTGTATTTTTTCTCTTGATGCAACTTGGTCTGTCCTGCACATTTGACTCAAATTATTATTGATCACTTCTGTCACGACAATGCCTGAAAAAGAAATTCTGAGTCAGAACAAAAGGACGGTTTTTGCTCAGTAATAACAAGTATATTTCTCAAGGTAGTAATTATTATCAAAACAACATGAAACTCAACATAGCTCTAGTTATTTTGATATCATCAGCTCCCATGGAGCAAAGTATGTAAGTATATGTTTAATTTATGTAAGTATTTCAGCCCATTAGTCACTGGGTCTGAAGAATATTCTTAAACTAAAACCACCATTGTGATGCCCAGGGCAAATGAAATGAGTTGCTATTTATTCTTTGCTGTTTGCTTCGCTCTTAGAAAACATTCATTCCCTGGAGAAATGTCTGCTTTCCTGTCTAAAAACTGATTTTGCAAGTGTTGCACTGATCTCATGCCTTAACAACAAAAACATGAAATAAGACATCTCAGCAGAGCTCAGTAGGTCTAACAGCTACACATTACATTTCAGCACGTATTTTTTCTTTGTTATCATTTGGTTTATCTTGGTTGGGCTTGATTCTGCGCTCATTGATGGATGTTTTGCACTATCAGGACTTCATTGATTTACACACTTGCAAGAAGGAAAAGAAAACCAGATTCACTGGCTTTGTACAAGTTACTTAATTTCTCTGTCATTGTTGCCCATATAAAAACTTGCAAGCCTGGCTTTGGGCCTTTCTCATCTCATTTTGCAGCATTTGAATAGTTGAAACTGATTATCTACAAAGTGCTTGCAGATATAGAAAGTCAGCAATAGACAGGCTCTAGAAAGTGATGCTGGTAATAGAGAGGAAGTCATTTAGTCATGTCATCTGTAACGTCTTCTGTTGAAAATGAGGCACTATTTCTTACACCTATCATATTCCCATCAGATTATCTGTGTGATATTAATCTGCTAGACTTCTACGAGTTAAGCTAAGCTGTTGTGTGGAGGGAAAAAGGAAAACAGAAAATTAAACTGCAAAAATGATAAGGTTTGTTCTGTAAGATATTCAGAAGAGTTAAGCTAACAACAGCTAGTTGTTAAGCTAACAACAGCTATCAATTCACAAATAGCTAGCCGCCTGTCGATATCCATATTAGAACAGTTTATTATTCTGGCACCACAATGTGGACTTACAGAAAGTCCTAAATAGAGCTGGACAATTTGGGGTTTTTTTTGGTTGGGGTTGAGGAGAGGGTGTTAAGATGAATAAGACATTCACTAGTATTTCAGCAAATATGTAAAATACCTCAAAGTAAACAACAAAAAAGTAATTATTTTGGTCAAGCTTGATCAACAATTTTGGCAGAAGAAAACACTAAAATTATTTCTGAGAAAAAGATTGAGTTGTTTATGGCTTATTTCAGCATGTTCCTTCATTTTGTGACCCCATTTTAATGTCAGAGTTGAATTACTTTTTTTTTTTCTAAGGGTAAGAAAAAGGATTAATGCTTTGGACTGATCTTAACTTTTAAAAGCCAAAAGTCTGCACAACTTTAATTCTAATAGTCTTAGAAAGAGCAGTAGTAACTGGTGCTTCTCAGAAAGCTGGCAGAGATGCAAACACATATTGTGTCCTGAAAGCTACCCCTATACTATAAAATTAATAGTGCCTGAGTCCATTTGCTGGACCTAAGGCTGTGCGGCACAGAAGGGACTGCATCCATACTTAACTTCTTAACATACTTAAATTCTCCCAATCCCTAAAATCAGATTGGAATTATTAGTAGTCCTGGGCTAAACCATGCCAGGAACTGCTCTAAACTGCAATAGTGATAAGGTCTGAGGACCATTTAGTGCCAGGGAATGTTTCCTGGCTCCAGTTTTTGTGTACTATATGATACAGTCAGGGAGAGCAAGGGACCAGAACAAAAAAGCCAGTTCTTCCACTACAGAAGGGAGAATAATGTAGGCATAGGCAGAAAGACTATTGTAGGTAGAGAAAGGGTTGGGGGTTGTGTTGTTGGGTTGTGGCTTTTTTTGTTAACCCATTTTCTTTAGCTACTCTCTTGGTAATCAAATGCTATTTTGCTTTGAAGAACCTCTTTTAAGTCACTTTAACCCATTTAGCAGGTCGTCAGAGGAAAACAACCAACCAACCATTTGGATGTGTCACATTAACAGAGTTAGTATGAGAGACACAGAAACCCATAGCCATAATGCAAGACTGACTGGAACTTTCAATTCCCATTCCCATAAACCTTCAGGAACAAGAAGCC
Organism: Scopus umbretta; assembly: GCA_013400535.1. NCBI lineage: Eukaryota > Metazoa > Chordata > Aves > Pelecaniformes > Scopidae > Scopus > Scopus umbretta. The sequence goes on along the minus strand of VZTL01058879.1, from coordinate 10,992 downwards.
AGGCTTGCAAGGCAGCAAGAAGAGAAAAAAGAGGCTACAGAGTCAGGCTACTCCATAACTGTGAGTTGTTTATTCACCAGTCTCATTTATCTTTCGCCAGTATGATTGAGGTGCCCAAGAAGTCTATAGAAAATGGCATCATGATAAAATTCCCACAAAAGATTATGACTAAGAGCTCACCTTAATCAACATGATTGAGAGAAGTAAATGAGAGCAGATACAACGCTACAGCTCAGACCTAACCCTGTGAGGTACTGGGGACAATCTTTACATCCTTGCTTCCAACCTAAACTGATGCTGGAACTTCACAGCTCATTGGGTCAGCAGCAGCAGCATTGAGCCAGTTACAGCCCTTAGGCTGGACATGCATTCCTGCACCTATGTCGCAATGGTCCCTGTTGCAGCCCCTTGTGGGCTACTGCTGTAAATTGCCTACATACCTCATGATTCTTGTTTAACACTTAATGGAAACGGAGAGTAAAAGGAAGAAGCAGGAATACCAATTACTTTTTTATCATCCCAGAGCATCACTAGGGAGAGACTCACACTCTCATTGAGTGGTGACCCTTGAAGCTTCGCAGTGGGAACCATCAGTAAGCATGTCATGCAGCATGTGCAACTGCAATCTTTTCATTTCAAAGTACAGGCTGCTTACACTGTGTCTGAAGAGGGAGGGAAAGCTCTGAGCGTATTAAGGAACATTGAAAGATAAATTGACTTGTGCATTACCAAGGTATAGTAATGGAAAAATAATCAGAGCATTTTTACAAAATGTAAATGTCTCAACGCCACCAATGCTGCAATAGCTTATCTTTGAATCTGTTGGCTTTAAAGTGTTATTAATTACATTTCAAAATATTTGCTTTTCCTACGACATGATTTGTAAGGCAACAGAACAGTGAGAAAACTGAAACAAATATGCCTGATAAATAATTTGCTGGGTTTCAACATTTTAAGGATAGGATTCTTGGCTGGAAACATACTCAGTTATCTATCTGTCCTGTGCCCAGAAAAGATGTAAATAGCAAACTAGGAGTAGAGTNCCCTTCTGTAGCATCGCTGGGGCAGGGACTGATGGACCCAGGGGCTAAGATGGGCTCCTGGGCTGTGGGCAGCTCCAGGAGACTGGGCAGGGACAGTCAGACCCATGAGCAGCCTCAGGTCCCAGACTGTGTTCAGAGCTCACCCTAGGTCTGTATCTGAATATAAGTGCAAAGCAGAGAGGGAGGTTAGTTTGCTATTGGTTTTTACCTTCTTTTTTTCTTTTTTTACCATTTTTTTGTGATGTGACATGACCTCATTCCCATGTTTCTCCGATCCTTGATGGGTTTTAAAGCATACAGTACATAGGAACATGCTCATATATGCCAGAGTCTATGACTAAGTAGCCAGCATCTTTTGAAAAAGACAGTTTCAATATTACTGAGTAAAAATACAAGACAATGCAATTGCTGCATCAAAACCTCTCTTTTAACTGAAAATACTGTGGTGAAAGAAAGGTCATGGCGACTTATGAGCTCAATCATAAAGACAATATGAGGAATGATGGTCAATATAGCATTGGTAATAGATGGTCAATATAAGGGTTACAGCATATAAAAGAGAATTTTGAAAACTGAAATAGAAGCAGTTAGCTCCATCTAACTGCCACACTGAATTTTATGAACTAACTGAAGGTATCCCAAAACCACAATTCCACCTTTTTCAGATTAACTGCCCTGTTGTTGGTTACATTGAAGCGGTTTCAAATTTGTGGCCCTTTATCAATAAAATCTTCAGAAGTAAAGATTAGGAAGAGGAAAAAAGGTTATTTACCAGGAGATCCTTCAGAGTATGGAAGCATACTGTTTAATTTAATACTGCTTCATTTCACAGAAAGAAGAAAAATAATGAAATCTTTTTTAAAAACTTGTATATCTTTTTCCCCAGATACATCCTGTGGGGGTATTTTGTTTTGGTTTTTTGGCTGGGGGGGAGTGGGCAGGCAGTGTTGGGTTTG
>VZTL01058878.1:4830-18869 GCA_013400535.1 Scopus umbretta | reverse complement strand
TGTGCCCTAAATATGCTTGTCTTGGAAAGGCTACTTGGTATTGTTGTATTTGTATGTCAAAGGGAGGACTGAAGTCTCAACAATTGTTAACCTCTCCCATGGTGTGCTAATAAAAGGTCAGAGGCCCACATGTGGCTTGCAGCCTGGGGAATTTCTCTCAATGTTCTGCCAGGGATGGGACTGCCCGAACGGTTTCTCTCATAAGTTTTAAGCCATAAACTGCATCCTACTTGGCTTGCTGTGCCAAAACTGGACCCAAGGGTATCCAGATTCTTGGCTGATGGGAAAAAATGAGTGCTTCCTATGGAAGCCACAGCTGTTTTCCTGAGAGAGACAGAGCACAGATGCTCAAATATTTCTCTACTTTCCGTTGCTGACTACCTGTTCTGGCAGCAGTTCCGAGAAAGGGGGAGGACAGAGGCAGGCATCCAGCTGCTTTCAATAAGCCTTGGCAGCACAGATACTGATTGCCAAAACACTAAAAATGTTCAAAAAGATTTTTTTTCTGGATTTCAAACTATAAAAAGGGTGAGAGCATGCACTAATGCTCCCCATCTTCCCATCTTGAGCAGAAATTTAGTGATCAGGATAAAGACCTTAATTATGAAAGCAGAGACTCTTTCAGTGAAAAAAAATAGTATTGCATACTATTGAAAAGATATCACTTATAGAAATGTGTGTGTATCTATATGTATAAATATATGTACACAGAAATTCAAGCACATATATAAAATATGTATATCCTATGCACTGTCCAGAAAGGTTTGTTTCTTCCATACCACTGTAGGCTGAATGTCATAATATGGATTTGATTTTGAATTGTGGGGCCATATTTATCCCTAGTGTAACTCTGAAGTCAAAGAAAACACATATGCAAAGTTATAGTATACATTGATTTGGCCAAGATTTGTATATAACATCAACCACCTCATAAATTTAATTAAAATGACATTACTTTAGGATGTGGCTTATGATACTCTTTAGTAGCCATATAGTAATTATTCATATCTGCCACGTTTTGCCTATACATATTGATGTCCAATGATCTTTTCATAGATATACTTGGTCAAAAGTCTATGCTTCTGTTCTGGACAGGTTACATAGTGGGTTTGAATCCCTTATATAGACACCCTTCAACATTTTTCTTCATTTCTACCTTTTAAAGTATTATATAAGTATTTCTTAAATGGACTTACTTCATCCAATTCAAGCACAGTTAATGAATGTAAGTAAAAATGGAATAGTAGATAGTTATAGCTGATATGTAAACAGCAGAACAACACATACATAAGACTCTAAATACCCTGAATTCAATGGTTATTCATTGCTCAGTGAAACAACAGAAGCAGTATCAGCTAAGCATAGAGTTCACTAGTTTTTTTGCTTATTTTAAGGACAGCTCTGTCAGTCTTGTTCATGGATGAACCTGTTTGCTACCTGCAGTGCTCAGTACGTGCCTTCCTCTTCTGTCACAACCTCTCTTCCTACGAAATGAAGAAACATCTGTCTATCTAACATCTATCTACCAACAGAGAAAGTAAACAGATGATCAATGTTGCCTGCAAAAAGCTTTGGGAAAGTGCTTTGGGAAAAAGCAGCTCCATAAAAGTGGTAATTGTCCCCAACAGACTATCAAAAAGGTATTGTCCCCACAAGACATCTGAATGACGTTTGCTTAAAGACTGGCAGAAGGCTACTTGAACAGCCATCAACCAGTCTTCCTCAGGGCTCTCCCTCGCCGCCCCATTGTTCATCAAGACCTTTAATTTACATTCAGTCCTCAAAATTTTTTGTTGTTTTTTTCTTGATCACAGCCTAGACATCAGACCCCCATTTCTAATTCAGTTCAGTGTTCGAACTATGCTACCAATATTCTTGCACTAGGAGCTAAGCTGTTCTCCTAGCCAGTACATTCCCCAATAGAGCAATAGCTTTGGCTTGACAGCTTCCTCAAAGGTATTCTGTAAGAGGGTGTCTGAGCGCTCCTTCAGACCAGAGAAGCTTTAAAGCTGGTGAAGTCAAATCCAGTGTGGTAGATACAATATTTCTAAGCCACAAGGATAAGAAGTTAGATACACTATGAGTGGTGATCTCATAGCTCAGCCACGCAGGCTGCTGCTCCCCTCTTAGAGGTAGAAACCACCAGCAAGATGGATCACGTAAGAATCCTTCTAGGAATGGAACAAGAGGAAGAAAGTGTTTTTGCTTGACCAAACCATGAGAAGCCAGTGAGTCTGAGCCGGTAAGGAAGTCACAGATTCAGAAAAAGAACTACTGTGAGTAAGCCACACCTTGCCCAAAACTGTTCAAACAGGGGAAAGAGTTATGGGAATTTTGCTGCCTGTGTTATACACTAAAGCTTGATTCTGCCCTGTCTCTCCTTCTCCTTTACAACTAACTCATTGCACTTCCAAAAGAACCAGTGCCTGAACTTTCTGCTTTCTTGTCCAAGTATTTATAACATAGAATCTGATAACCTAACAGCTAAATCCTCCCTTTTTTCTCCAAACTGACATTAAAAATGTCAGATGGTTGCCCAAGATAGTGTCCCTTTATGATAATAAGAATCAACCTCCCACGACCTATTTAAATAAGAATGTAATAATTTTCAATTCTTCATTAAGGATAAAGAGGTTTTGCTGATACCTAATTAATGTAGAATTAGTCTAGGTAATAATATGTTTATCTCTAGTTTTAGTTTAGTTATTTGAAATATTTTTCTGTGCTAGCTCTTTTAATTATTTTTCTACCCTTCAACTGACTTGCAATGAATTATTCAATTTTTATTGAAAGTATCTCCTATTTTTATGTATTTCAAGTATTCTCAGAATAGAAGCTTTTTGCAGTTATGCATATACATCAGCCAAATCATACTTTCAGCAGTACTATAAAAACACGACATTACTTCTCTTTTTTGTTGAAAGCCTGCATACTTAGATACTGAATCATACAGAAAATATGGAAAATAACTATGTTATCATAAAAATCATTAAAGCAGGAGAGTGAAAGGGGACAGGGTTACAGAAGTGTAGACACTTTTCTGACAAATTCATATATATGTGATATAAGAGCTAATATTGCAACCCTTACTCACAAAAGTAATCTTACTGAAGTCTATAGGAGTATGCACATAAAAAATACAGGATTAACCCAGAAAGCCTGAAAAAACCCACTTATATTTTCAGCTATGAGAACAAATATTGCATCATAAAACAAATGATGTCCAGATGAGTAAAATAGCTTAGCAACAAGATAATCTTATAGAAGACTTATAGGCACGTCTATAGTGATGACAGATAATAGAACCTGAGGAGAGGCTATTACAGACAATTTGGAGTATGACATTGAGTCTCCTCCTGATTGTTAAAGAAATTATTGTCAGATACTTCAGGAAGATTAGTCTGCATCTAAAGGGATTTACTACTGATATCATAATAACACCATCAGAGAGAACTGACTTTTGGAATAAAGGAGAAGCTAAGTGGTTTAAAAAGTTACTTAAAAGCACCTCTAGCTGCCACTAACCACAGAAAAAGAAATGAATGAGCTATCTGTAGATTGAAAAAAAGCTTATCAGAGTCTACAGTATTATGCAAATACATTCAGGAATGAAGACAAAAATGAAGAGGAACCAAACAAGTCTGGACACAGATGTTGTATTTTTGAATAAACAAACATGAGTTCTTTGTTAACGAAACCCACACAATGATTTAATTTAAACACATAGGTTTGTTCTTGCTGTAGCTAGTAGCTTTCAGTGGGACCTTATTACAAGGCTGATTCTGATCCATGGAAGAGGAACTGGATCAACATGCTTTACTGTGCTCACCAGGCCATGAGCCATGCTAAAATATTGTGGAACTCTAGCACGGGAAGTGGCCCCCAGAGGATCTCTGCATCCACTCAGGATGAGCAGGAACTGGCATCTATAGGCTGCTATGGAGCAATGGCAAGGGCCACTTCGTGATGCAATCCCTATGTACAGTTTCCAAAACAGGCCTTGAAGAAGCTTATTGTGAAGTTGTTCTCCCACACACATCCATAATAAGGACAAGTAATAATTGTAAATGTGAATATATATTTTTCATATTTTTGTGATTTAGCCCAGTGGTTTGTCAGTTTTATGAATTCAGTCTGTTGATTCCTATGTGAATTTATATTCAGTACTTGAAATATAATTGTCTGGACAATGTGAGAGAGAAAGAAGTAATATTTATTTATGTATCTTTAACATAGCTAACAAATTTTAGTGTAAAAAAACCATATGCAAAACCAATCAGATCTATAGTAATGATTTTATCTCCATAAACCCGTGTTCTCTTTATGAAGCATTGTACTGAGATATATTAATTTAGAAAACAAATCAAATGAATGTTCCATTTTGATGGTGTAAAACCTTAACCAGGGAGTCGTGCAGAAGGTGTAGTTGATTAAAAATGAAATACAATGTGTAGTGTGACATGTATATCTGGAAGTAGGAAATAAGGGTAAACACATATACATTTATCATTATTCTGCCAAAACATACTGAAGCTTTTGTGTGGGATTGGTATGACTGGGTGGGATTGGTATGACTATGGACTGTTACAGAGATGAGGGGTGGGAAGGAAGAACCTATCAACCCAAAAGATATAACTGTAGATTTGAATGTGCTTTCTTGGGTTTTTTTTTTGCATTAAAAAAGGGACTTGAAAATTATTTATTTCCAGGAAAATTTTACATGTTTCTGTAAGGCATGTTTAGATGTACTTTTAGAAGGATAATTTATTCAATCATTTCAACTTTCCTGTTATACACAACTATTATGGAAACAGAATTACCTCACAATAGATTTATTGATCAAAATTATTCGGCTATTTCCTTATGGATTCTGCTTTTCCTACAGATCATGTCTTATTACAAATTCTTGATGTGTCTACATCATATTATTAACTCAATTTTCTATTATAACTATGTTAAACATATGTCTAACCTTGTATGAAGACATCCTATTGTATTCCAGACACCTGCCCTTTACAAACTTGACAAGGTGCTTGACAACTTTTGGGAAGGCAGTCCCTGAGAAGCCTCCCAAGAATTGCCTTTCATCTTCTGAGTCTAGTTGTGCCTATCAGGTGCATCAAGCCTAATACAAAAGTTTTTATAGCTACTGGCAACCAGGTAAAAGCATGAACAGGTTTAACAGTATCCAATCACCTCGATTCAACCACTCCAACTGAAATAACCAGATGGAAATTACAGCTTTGTTGACCGGGAACAGTCTTTGGCCACAAATATGGAGTTAAACTTGAATTCCTGTTTCTCAAGCGATAGCAAGCAGGTAAACCACTCTACCAGTGCGCTCTCAAATATGGCTCCTATTTCAGGGAATAGTAGGTTTTCTAAGGCCTTATAGAGGAAGAAAAAGACCTACAAACTGCCATCACCAGGTACAATATATGGTGGAAGAAGCACCATTCAGAATCAGAAATTGCCTTGTATATGCAGAGCAGCACAAGAAGGCATATTTACTCATATAGCAAGTCAGTACTACAACCTTCTCAATGTTAAAGCGATAACAAAAAGCCAAGAGGTCAGAAGCATTCTAGCATCATCTGCATGTTGGTACATATCCCATGTTAAGCTTATTAATGTTAAAAAGCTAAAAATCCCAGGCTCTTAGGAAACATTAGAAATAAATGTATGAAGCACAGTGAACACTTGCCTATTCCACAGAACAGCAGTAGAACTCTCATACCTTCATTTTTGCTGCTCTCCTGAGGAAAATACTCACATACTGATGGTTATAACTCTCTTTGTAGTTCTGTCTCTTTTTCTTCCCCCCTCCTCCTCCCCTCCCCCCAACCCCCCCGCTGTTTTACTCACCATTCTGCTATTACACCAAGGCTCTCACTGCTAACAGCAATAAAAACAAACAACAAAAACCTGGTGTATTTAGCTTTTCCCTCTTCAATCACTTTATCTTGTCACTCTGCCCTTTAACTAGAGCAGCCTGTGTCAATCTCTGCTGGTACCTGTGTATTGATACCTGGCCTGGCATCCCACCTGTAGTAGGAAATACATGCATGTTTTTCTCATGTATCAGCCCCTCATCCCTCACATATCCACATTCCCATCCTGGACAGCTCACGTTGGACCCCATCCATGAATACGCGGATGGTGATAACATATCAGAATAAATTATGGGGCAAAAGGGTCAGAAAGAATTTTAGCTAATGGAAACAGTATTAAGGATTTATATACTCATATCATTGAACTGCTTCCTAAGTGATACATTCTCTCTGAATAGGGAAAAAGGAACATGCCTTTTCTTTATATTGGTATAGCATTGAAGGCCTGGAGGAAAACAGTGACTAAAAGCTCAGAAAGTTTCAACAAGTTTAGCTCATGATTGAAAGACAGTAGCTTCTGGGTCAAGAAGAAAAAAAAAAAGACAAGACAGACAGACAGACAAGGAAGTCCAAATGAGGAGCTAACAGGTAGGGTGTAATTTTCTCTACCTAGGGCATTAAAGGACAAGGCTATTGTAAGTCACCTCTGTGTGAAGTGGGCATGATGAACCAATGTGGAACTTGTATTGTTATAGCTGCTCAGGTATTGTAGTGATGAGAACATTATAAACAAATATATATACACACTAGAAATCCATTACATATATCAATTCCACAATATGAAATAATATGAAACACAAATGTACAGGAGTTACACGTGATACGTGTATTAGAAACATATGACTAGAAGAACTTTCTGAATCAAGTTTAGTTCCCACAGTGATAAGAAAGCACTCAAACAAATGTTTTGTCCAGAAAAACCTACAGAACATAACACAAGCTAAAAATGTTTCCCCAAACACTTTGCTAAACTTTAATCTGTAATAAAATCACAAAATCTGCAACTGCTTTATACAACAAAAAGATCAGGGAAGCCTTAGGGGCACTCTAGGAAACATACAATGAACAGGATTATTGATCTTCAAATTCCTGCCTGTATGAGCCAGCTTTTCTCTTCATGCTCTGGCTAAAATCTAACAACATACTACAGAATAGAAATATATTTTCCACCAGAGTATATGAAGTGACTAATGTAGCCTAGAGAGTCCTTTGGAATTTTCTGGGAGGAACATATTATAAATTACATGGCATTATAGTAATCCACATCATTAATTTTTATATTTATTAATTCACATAATTAATTAATTACCCCTTGGAGCATTTGTGTGGTTTCTGTAAATAATTGTGTGGCCTGGTAATCTGTCACAAAAGATTTATTGTATACATTTATTTACAGAATGCTCAGCTGAAACAGCACTCAATAGCATAGTAATGAATGCAGACAAAAAGGACAGAAAACAAAACATGTATGTTAGGAACATTTAAAAGTTTTCTGTACAGATAGAATATCAGTGTGGCATCGAACTACAAGTACAAGTGAAATCAAAACAAATTAATTTAGATAAACAGGTACAACATTTTGAGGAAATAAAATGCATGTAGTAAACTGCAGCTATAGCTCCTAAATCTTGTATCTTATCAGGAAAAAAACAAATTCTCCAAATCAGGAAAGTCACCTGTGTCTTTGTTGATACTAGCCATCTGACTGGCCAATTTAAAGAGAGGTATTTATTCCTTTCATATAAGAAATTAGCGTTGCAGTTTAAAGAGACTGCAGATCAGGTTGAAAAAAATCTTTAAGAAATCAGATATCATTTTATGAAACTCCAGAAAACTTTCTTTTCTGAAAAAAGTTTACAGGTAGCTTCAAATAGGTGCATCTGGGATACAAGTCTCATTGAGAAGGTTAAATTTCCTCTAAAGTTCCTTTCCCTGACAGATCAGTCTTGCCAGGTTGGTATGCTAAGGAGTGGACATTGTATTTTGNTGAGCGAGCAGCTGTGTGGTGCTTAGTTGCCGACTGGGGCTGAACCACAACATTACATGAAAGTGGCATGCTGTGAAACTTAATAATCTTTTCACATAATCACAAAAATTAATAGTCATTTAAGTCATCAATCCCTGTAAAGTTGGCACTGAGAGGTGTTTTCATTTTTGTTTGCTGTTGCAACATCTCTGCAGCAAATATAGAATCCTATTTCAAGCTTTTATGTTACTTAGGGTTGAGGGGTTTTGGGTTTGGTTTTTTTTTTTCCTTACTGTTGAGAGTTTGGGTTTGGCTTTTTTGTGAGTTACAGTTTATGAATCAGGACATGGAACATCCTGTCACCAGTCAAACATTTTTGATACATAAATAATCTTTTGCAAAATATAAGCACACCGAAATCCATTCTCTGAAAACCTCTGGTCTAAACATGTTAGCTGCTTTATACTTCCTGAGGTGTACAATTTTTAAATATTATAGAAATTGCATCTTCATCTTATTATAAATATATAGATATTTTTATCTTTGTAAAATTGGTGCAAGTGATATAAAATCATAATAGCAATGTTTTGTATGCATTCCTCAAGGGATGAATGACTACCAATATACATCATTGTGGAGAATTAGCCACCAATAATAAAAAACCCCAAACCAAACCAAAACAAAACAGTGACTCATTTTAGTGGTTTCAAATGTAATTATTTGTTGTAGATTTTTTTACATTAAAAATATCTCTTCTTCCAATCTGTGAAGTAACATAGGATTACATAAATCAAATCGATCCCTCTTGTTTTGTGCCCAATTCTCATTTATGTGAACTTGGCAGTCCTGTCAGAACAATGAACATTTTAAATCAAACACGATTGAAATGACCACTTTGGTAATCTAAACTTTAGATGTTCTCAGTTCAGCGTTTTTACACTGGCAACACTCTGACCTCTTAGTTTGTGTGCATTGCCACCTGGAGGACCTCATAGCAAAATGAGGTTGAATTCCTTTGGTGAGATTCTGTGTTAAGGCTCTGTGAGTTAAAGCAGTCTTTTGTGCTGCAGGAAGAGACCCACCGTAGCTTCCCACTGTCCCCTGCAAGGGGGAGCCCTGAAAAACTCTGGAGATAGCCTGGAAGATGTCTAGCTACCTAACCAGGTATATGTGTAGATAGGGGATACACTTCTCCCACTTCTCCTCCCCTCTACACTGTCTTTTGTCATGTGTTTGTTGGACTACTAATTGTTACATTAGTATACCTACTAATAATTGTATTAGTTGTCCTAATCATAAAGGTCTGACTCTAGCTCACAGTTAGCTACCACATATGAGAAACAGAAAAAGAGAACACAGCTCAACACAGCTCCCTGAGAGCTGATGAATGGCAAAATGGAGAAGTTAAGGTCTCCAGTCCAGCTGGACTACCTAACATTGTGGCAAACAACTAGAAAAAACTCAGTCAAGAAGTTGGTCCGCTTTTTGAAAAGAGGAAACAAAAAATCCTACCGATTACTTTTTGAACAAACGGTAGCTTTTTGAAACTACTGCTTAGACTGAGGCCTTAGATTTATATAAAAACCTAGAAACAAGTGAGGAAGAACATGCTATCAGGTTGAACAACAGAGATTTGAGGAATTCTGCATCCATAGGAAAAATGAAACTTCAAAAGGAATATATCAACCTACAGAACATACCCATAAGCTGTCATATTAGGGAAGGAAAAGAAAATGATGTTACTTTGAATGACTGTAAAGCCAGGTCCTGCATAGCAATCAGAGATAAGGCACAATGTTTTTTTAATAATGCAAATAGAGTGACTCTGTAGAAAGAGAATAAGGTGTGATAGCAAGAAACAAACAACTGTTTTCACTAAAACTGCTGTATTTGCAAGAAGCAATATTTCTCAGCAAAACCTGAAAACTTTTCCATATGTCCCTTGAAGGAACATAATACTCCAGGCATATTTTGGTTGTAAGTCTAGCTGGTCAAGCAGGTACGTGTTAATCAGTGCAGATCACAGTCTCCCCACAGATCCAAGTCCTGGTGTATTCATGAAAGGAGCAGATGCTACCCAACACACAGAGATGACACTGCTGCAGCAGGGAAGAAAGGCTGTTTCAGCAGGAGGAGGATCAGTATGAGTGAAGCATCCCCTGTCAGAACTGTCCAGGAGATAACTATTGGTAGTGATTGGACTATTACTTTGAATGTAAGGAAAATTATTATTAATCATTAGTTGGACACAGGTGCAGAGGGTTAATGTGATACCAGAGGTCTGACTAACAGTGTGGAAGGGAAAGTTTAGTCTTATGGAACAGAGAGATTCAAACCTTATGTTATACACAGGGGGTGAGTGCGAACTAGATAAAACAATGAGCAAAATCTTGGAAAGTCAGAACAGGAGGTTTTAGCAGAAAACCTATTACAGGCATGAAAAGAATGTCCTAGATACAGCTGAGTGTTTCAGAAGAATAGCCTATGGAGACAGAAAGGGAAACAGAAACTGGAAAAGAGAGAAGAAAAAAGAATGCAATTATTTTAACAAGAAAACGGAACCTTCAGGAGCTAGAGAAATCCCATGGAATTACTGATGGAGTGTTACAGAAGTTACTTCTCCTGCAAGAGGGCAGTGTTTTGGTTGCCTCTCACAGTACCTGGGAATGAAGAACCTTCCTGTGGCCAGGTGCAACACCTTCTGTTGCTCTTAACTGGAGTGGAAGATTCCTGATCTTCTTTCTTTATTCTACCTCTTTCCCAAAACTTACTAGGGATTGATAGTGTTACTACAGCCACATCTTAGTGCTGGGTTTTGGAGGCTTATAGGCTGTCTATGCCAGGAGCTCTCTTGCAGTAACTGAGGAAGTGATTGCTGCTGAGCTCCTTGTGTTTCCACTGTGTTTAAGGAAGAGAGAATTAATCTGGATGTAAATATTTGTATCAAATATAAATACTATCATAAGCATACCATTTCATTATACCAAAGCCTCATATTGATGGATGTGGAAGAAATCCTTCTAAAATTTTCTGTAGTCTTAAAGGACTATGACTACAATATAAGCCATGAATAAGGAAGCCTCCATGCTCTGACAGTAAAACAGAGGGCTCTGACATGGAGGTGGGCAGGGTAGACATAGCACAGAATAAAGAATACAGCCTCCAAAACAGTAAGAGACGAACTTACTTTAGCACGCTTTCGCGTGCCAAAACTACTAATCTGGTTTAGTATTATGCTGGATACTCCTTATATTTCTTCTACAGATTTCTACACAGGAAATTAAAGTCTGTACTTACTGTATGGCTGTTACTTAACTGTAACTGTTAGGCTTCAGTTAAGTCTCTTTCTTTAGCAAAAGAGTGCTTAAAAATAACAAATCAATAAGCTGCTTCAGACACATGTGGTGAAGGATTGATTTGGAGGCCAACGATTGTTTCCTACTGATGGGAACAGGCTTTCTGCAAACTAAGTGCTTTTTTATATAAATATCAATCTATGGAAAGAGGAAATTCTTTAACAGGCACAGTAAAGAGTAAACAGTATATGTAAGGGGACAGAGAAGCAGGGAAGGGACAATCCCTGAGAGAATCTGATATACTAGTGACAGAGAGAAAATAAGGGGGGCGGGGGGGAGCAGAAAAGAAAAAGGGTAGAGACAAGAGAAGGAAAAGCAGAGACAAGAATTGAGAAGAGAGGCTGCAGGAGATGGAGTGAGATGAACACCATACAACACCACAAAAAGAGAAGAGGAAGGAAAGTTAAGGAAAGGGAGAATTAATATTAATAGAAAAGAAAAATTGAAAAAGGAAGGGCATAAGAAATGAAAAAAAAAGTTGTAATGACTCGTTCAAAAGGTGTGCAACAATTGAAGAATAAGTAGATTAAAAGGGGAAAAAAATCTACAAATACTCTCTTTACCTAGTGTGTATACCTTTTTTCTGCAACCTTCCCAGGATAAGAGGCTTGCTGGTGTTTCATGAAGTACAGGTGTATCGAGCGGCTACACTGTCACCCAGTGGCAGACATAGCCATCATTAGCACTGTCCTGCTGGATGGGGTAAGGGTTATCGCAGAACCCTCTAATGTGGGTTTTTCTGCAAGCACACCAAACTGTTCAGCTGCCATTTCATAAAGCAAAATTCATTTGCCAGAAAAAGGGTTAAATTTAATACAGCTGGACAGCTGAGCAGCTGCTTTCATGATTTAAATAAAAACAAGCTGAAATCCTTGCTGTCAGCTCAGTGATATATGACTTGTAATGGGATGTTTCCAACCTTTTCTTCCATATGGTCGCCTACGTTAGGTAATACACACAGCCTACAGTGCAACCAGCTTCCCAGAAAACATCTGGGTCCCATTCCTGCTCTGTTAGCTTCAGTGTTGCCTCCCACAAACACAGATGATTCATAGGACAACATCCCTTTGGTTAAGGATCAAATTAGGACGTTTCATTGATAATTTTATCATGCATCCCAACTGGAGTTATGGGAAAATGGAACTCATTCAAAAAAGAATTTCTCCACACATATTTCCACCCTCCTATCTGCAGTTGATAAAGTTAAGATTTCAGAAACAGATTTTAATGACTGCTGGGGGGTGGGGGGAAGAAAAACTATCTATCTCCTGTGAGGAATGCATTTCCACTTGATTTGATCTTCTCTATTGCCTAATTTTAGCATATTCCTCCCTTTAAAAATGTGCTTGCTGACAGGAAAATCATAACATAATACTTATTTCTGGAAGCTGAAATCAAAACCAATTATTTCTTCTATTGATAAGAGATTAGGATCTGCTGTAAGAAAATTATTTCATGTTTTAAAAATATAATGGAATAAAGGGGAAACTGACAGTCTGCCATGGAGCTCACACAGTGAGCTGCAGGCTGGGTGCTAGAAGTCCTGTTAAGAACAGACGAAGTTGGCAAATACTGGCCAGTCACTTCTCTAGATTAGGTCCCCCAAATATTAATTCAGTAGACATTTAATTATCTGTTTCTGAGAATTAAGGCCTTTGCTGGTATTGATTACTTCAGTTTTTGTGGTCATGCTTTTGAACATGAATGACAGAATTTATGCAGCAATTCACTGATTTGCACAGTTGGTTGCCCACATCAATCAGTGGTTTTGTGAGAATGTCTTTAAATCACCTTTTCCAAAACAGTTTAAATTCAACGTGAGTTGCTTTGGCATGATACATTATCCCATTAGTATTAGTTACATAAAACAACAACAGCTGAAGTATGGCACTTTCTACCCACTCAGTTTTCCAAATGCTATTTTTCCCCCCTCACAATTTTAGGGAATGACAGAAAGCGGATTAGGGAGAGAATTTAATTAGTTGACTATTATTAAATAACAAGACAGCAGCTTGCACATGCATCTCTAGCATCATTTAATGTTCAAGCTTAGTTCCATTATTTCACATAGGTCAAAATAACGTAAGGATGCCCACCAAAAAATTAAGAATCTGTCAGAATGACTGTCTGCTTTTTTCTTTGGTACATATATATTTTGCCTGTGTACTAACATAAAATTTAAAATGCTAAAAAAAGGATCAGGTTTGTGTCCGCTCTCCATCCCAGGTACAAGATAACATAAAGCAAAACCCAGCAATATTCTCCCAGGGGCAGATGCATACAAACACACTCCCAAGTTGTTTTTCAGGAATCACCCAGCCACCTCAGGATAGTGCTGGGCCACTGATGTGTGTGTATCAGGACAATTTGCTAGCACGGCAGAGGCGCTGGGTCATGTTCCTGCCCATAAGGAAACATAGATTGACTACTATAAGGCAGAGTGGATGTAACTAGAGACAGGCCTCCGTAACCCCAGCCTTTCAAGACTTTCTAAATCATGCTGGGGCTGGCGGTGCCGGTCCCGGAGCAGACCAGAGTCAGCGCTAACAAAGACTTACAGCCGCCCTACTCCCAGCTGCCAGTTCTGTGGTGTGCTCAAAGGATATGCAGCACACATTCTCACCCAGTGCGTTACTAGGATTTACTGAAAGAAAAATCAAGGGCCGCCTTTGTTTCGGAAAGTCTGGTTACACGGTTGCGCAAAGATCTGCCGGTGCTTTTGTTTTACTGACACTTAGAAGTTGCTGAACAGCTCAAATTGTGATCAGTTGTGCTATAAAATTTGCCATCTGACACCGTGGGATGTTCTGGAGTGATTAAAAAAAA
>VZTL01058868.1:0-12859 GCA_013400535.1 Scopus umbretta | reverse complement strand
GTATTGTATATACACTTTATTCTGTGGAAAGAATGTTAATAAATACACTGAGAGACTGCAAAGTTTGCCAATATAAATAATGTGGCATTTCAAAGTCTGTCAGTAAATGTAATTGAATTTTTCAATGTAAAAATATAGTTCGGTTATAAATTGGAGTCATGCTTGACATTAGTTGGGCATTAGGAGATATTAATTAGATACTGCTCACTTCTTCTTTCTGATTTCTTTATATTAAATGAATTATCAGCAAAGAGGAATTTGCAAGCATGCAATTTAGAGATTTTTATTCTTGAAAACAAGCTGCCTGGTAATTTTTAGTGGGGGAATAAATGCCTTTTCAAAAACCTTGTCAGTGTGCTGTCTGAAACATGCCCTTCCCAATATGAACACAATATGGAAAAGCTAATCTATTATAATACTTTGTAATGATAATAAGCTACAGTGAACAAGTAGCCTAGGGAAAAAGATGGTAGTAGTCACCTTTAAACAGAAAGAGAATAGCAAGTAATTGTACATTTTTACAGTAGGCTGATGACAACATTTCCTATGACTTTGAACTTACTTTGGCTGTCACTGTTCTGGCAAACATTCTGCATATCAATCAGAGTGTATATTTCCTGCATGACATTTGCAGCATAATGTATAAAATTTACTTATGTGATCTTTACATGTAGTCACCCTGTTTATATGTAAATGTATTAGACTCCACATATAGCTTACGCTGCAGAGGCAGCATTAAACCTTTCCATAGGGTTGCATTGACCTCTGCCTATTTGGCATCTTCAGATTCTTACTCTTTTGCTGCTGGATTAATCTCCAGCCATTCGTACTGTTGATCATGATGTTTTCCTGCAGGAGCTAAATACAGTCCTGGTGTATGCACCATGTTCGGCATGGAGCAACACTTTACTCTCCTTGAATCATACTGTCCTAGGTGCATATGACTATTGAACGCCTTTGCTCACTTTTTGATAGCTGCCCCAATTATTTCCATAACCACCAAAGAATAACTTGGCACCTCTTTTGTTTTATGTTCATAGAAGTCTTTGGGGGCAGTATGATTTCTGCTTGGTCTCTGGCACTGTGTGCAGCTCTCATGCGTGTTGGTCAGTCCCTCTTCTCCTGGATGATGTCTCTTGCTCTTGTATAATTAGCTCGCTACAACAGGGGTTTGATGTCTGCCAACTTTCTTAAAGTAAATGCTGATCAAACAAAGCTGCTGTTCACTTGCCCTTCTCAGCTGAAAGGGATTTTTTTTTTCTTAGTTCTTGGATTTTTTTTTTCCTCTGAGGTTTTTTCCCCCTTTTTTGATAAGCAATTCAAGGTGCCTTCAAGAAGTACATAAATAAGATACTCTGAATTATTAAACATAAAAGTAAGAAGTCTCTGCTTAAGTAGAGAGGGAATGAAATAGTGTCTGAAGATAGAGAGTTAAAAATAATATTAAAAATAGACCTTGCAGAATCCACTTTTATCTTTGCTTAAGGGGAGCAAATACTTATCAGAGGTACCCAAACACTGGCAAAAATATACCTGTGTGTACACAATGCATACATCACATATATATACACGCCTGAATTATATGTATAATCTGAAGAGAGCCTTAAGAAGAATGCCTCGTGCAGCTGCCCAGCTCACCATGGCACCATGCTTCTTCAAAGGTCTCAGACTGATCCTATTTCCCTCTGTGATAGCCACTGCCCTTTTGCGAAAAAAGAAAGGGCAACTTGATCACATTAGTGCTTTGAAAACTGGAAGCTGTATTTTAAATCTCTAGACCATCTGGAGGGGAATCTTGATCCCTATTGTCATTAGTATGAATTTCTGTGGAAATCCCATCCTTCTTTGCCTTCTTTATGCCTGCTATTTTTTGTGTACAGATGTACATGTAACAAGCATCAGCTCTCTGTGCAACCTTTGGCACAGCGGATGCGTCTCAGTTTGAGCAAGGTAGCAGCAGTTAAAAACTCAATAGTTGATCTAATATACCAGTAATTGCACTTAGGCTGCTAAGCTGACCAAGATTTCCCATGCTTCTCTGAAACGACTGCAGAAAGTCGTATAGGAATTTAGGGGCTTTGCAGGCTTTGAAGGGCCAATAGAGGGATCAAAATATGAAGCAAATTCGAGCAACTGGATATCTCTTGCCTGGACTATAACCTTATGTGATAAATTTGAGTAATGTGGTAATTCATAGTTACCCTAATTCATGCACAGAAGTGCCAAAAATAATGATTAATACAGGAGTGTTCTTATAGCAGTCTGCAAGTCATAACTTCTGGGTTTCGTCAGTGCTCAGTGTCAACAAAATGCATACAGTTTTTACCCAATCTGCTCATTCAAAAATTAAACACAAAAGGGACCACATATTTCTGCAACAACCTTATGTCTTCCTAGAACTTATTACTGTGTAATAAAGGCAATTGTGTCCCCATTATCTATTATCTATTACTGCATTATTTAATTTATTATTTGAGTCCCTGCCAGATTCCATCTAACTTACTTGACCACCCAGGTATTTGTTAGGTCCAGTCCTAGCAGCTGATGGCTGTTGTTGTAGCATTTACAGCACAATAGGTGCAATTTTTTGTACATCATGTAATTTAGCTCTCAAGCTCTGTAACATAGAGAACACCACAGGCACGCGATTTGGCAGGTGTGGTTAATTCTTGTAGCCTGTCTTAATCGTAGATCTGTTCATTTACATTTGTACTTATTTTTCGTTTCAAGGATCTTCCTTCTCCTGTCTGCAAGGTATCCTAATGCGTAAGGTACAATTCAGCCTTTTGTAGAGGCTCAACACAAGGTCTGTTCCCCCATTTAAATCCCCTGTACAGTCTCAAAACGCACTTGGTAAAACTCTGAGTTATGCTTAGTTTCACACAGGACATTCATCTCCACAGGAACTTTATCCAGTTTGAGTCAAATGGTCCTACAGAGCTATGTTTTCTAAGGGCCGAGAAGCGGCATTCCACCTCTCAAGCCAAGGAAGGACCTAGTTTTTTTGTGTCCAAAGGGATTCTCCATCACTATTTTTAAGAGCAACACTATAGGAAAGATTTACATTAAGAAAAATGCTTTCAGATGCCTCTTTGAAGATCCAAGTTATGCAAGATGAGATATTTTGAATTGCTGCACAACCAGTACTTTTACTTACTGCCTTGCAGAAATAAATGGAGAGGCACAATGAAATAAGGGTTAGTGAAGTGTTGACTTACAGGAGCTAATGGTCACGGGAGGGTTGTGAAACACATGGGTGATGGTCCTGTTCTCCATTTTGGGGGCAGGTCATCCAGGAGTCTTTTTAGACACTGAATCGCAGATATTGATGAGGTGTTGATGCAATTGTTTGAGTGCTGCTGTCACTTTCACTGATGCATGTGTGTAGATATACAAATCTACATGTGCATGCTGAGACTTGATTCCTTTGCACTGAAAGAGCACTTCTTCCTTTCCCCCTACCTGGCAATCCCCCGCTAATGTTTGAAATCTTAGAAATTATATTTTGATAGTTAAAGTGTTCTGTGAGACTCTCAAAGCTCTTTCAGTGGGCAGGTGAATATTGCTATGGGAATTTGAAAAGATAGTGAAAACTCAGAAGGGTTAGGTGAGCTGCCCAGGGTCCTACAGAAGACGCCTAAGGTGGGAAACAGTGCTTGGAGTACTTGATTCATCAGCTGTTACACATGTGCTCATCCAGATCTGTTACAGCAGACAACAGGAGTGGCTACATCACATTTGCCTTGCAGCAGTCTGTTCCTCCTTTATTTTTCTACAATTGCTTCTTAAATTTATTTACAGCCTTACGCATCAAGCTTATCGCTAAGACGCCTGCATTGTGCTGGTGAAGTCAGTCCTGGCAAAACTGCTGTTCAAGGGCAATAACCCATATCCCTGAATATCCCTTAGCCTAATGGTTTACCATACATATAATTATTTTGTAAGCTTAGGTGTATGTTACGACAATTTCCAAAACTAATTATGGTAGCATCTATATATCAGAGCTTAGGGTAGCTCATTTGCAAACATAACCTAACATATTCTATTTTCTTTACATTTAAAGAAAGCTTTGCCCTGAAAACTAAACACTGATTAAAGCTGTACGCTGCTGCTTTGTAGTGGTATTTTTAATAAAATATTATCCATGGTAAAATGTAAATAAAAAAGAAAATTGCTTCATTCATCATATATTTTAAGCAGTTAAAATGAATGAACTCTCCTTTGAGAAAATATCTGACCAAGCAAAATAATGGTTATGCATTTGAGAAAATGTTTAATGAACTCACTGGTTAAAATGCTGTTGTTTTAGAGCCCATTACTATGTGTTTTAAATTAATTGGGGCTGCATTGCTTGAAAGGCCTTCCCCCCTCCCCCCTTTCTATTCTAACATACCAAAAATAACTGACCTTAGTAACATATGTGGGAGCAAAGATCTTCCCTGGTCAGGAATGCTGGCTGCACAGTCAAATGTAAGAGCCCACAAGTGGAGGAGTAGCTATTCATGAATCTTCTCTACATAATCATTTGTCTAGTGTCAGTTCAAAGTCAGGGAACTTGCCAAAGATCAAACACATTTTTTCTTTAAACAGTTCTTATTGTAAATATTCTAGCTGGTGTTCATTTTCCTTTTCTTCCTGTTCTGAAACATACATATTTACTATGCCAGTAATGTTTGGGTTTTATAGGTTGAAGGAAAAATGTACTGCTTGTCTGCAAAGTAAGATTATTTCAAATAATAATGTGTAATCCTTTGGTACTGGAAACTGGGAGAAATTCAATAACATAAAAATAAGAAAATAAACGCCCAACCCCAGAATCTGTAAAAACTGAAGAATTTAACCTGAGCAAAACAGTAGATGCCAATCTAATTTGCCCCTTAGGTGAACTTTAAAACTTCTCCTGTTTATCTGGCTTGGTAATATGACTTAATGTGTTAGATTTATGTTTCATTAATATTCACACATGGCTATATATATATATATATGTGCTCTTCCTGTATGTATCAATTACCAATACCATGTTTCTTTTTTGATGGCTTTAATATTCTTATTCTATAGAAAAGTGAAGATGTGATTACCAGTATTGAGTGTTCAAATCACAAGTTAAAAAAATTGTAAAAGTATCAAAGACCCATTTCAGATGAAATTTCGTGATATCACAGCTGTATCGAGTTACCTAGGTTCGAGGTGACTCCTCCACTCAGCCCAGCTTGAGCCTGTTCCGCTGCAGGTTGTGGGAAGAGCAGTGTTTGCAGCTAAAAGTTGCACTGGGCTGAGAGTAGTGCCCACCAGGGGCTTCCACTGCATAAGATGCAGTAGAAGAATGTCTCAGGCGTGGAGAGATCTCAGATATTAAGGAGGCACACTTGTATTGTGAGTCAAGTTGACTTAGTGATGAAAGCTGAGGGAGGAAGCTGTCAGGCTCCGGGGTGGCCAAACCCAAACTTTGAGAATGCCCTTTCGTATGGCATTGTCTGACAAGGTATCATAAGTTTGAGTACTCTTTCTAGATTCCCCTTTACAGTGTTTTTTTATTGCCACCAATGCGAGGAGTTTAAAACACATATGGTGCTAAACATTTTTGCCTGCAGCTTTCATTTCCACCAGTTCCAAAAGACGAAGCTGTTTCAGTTCTGGGGCTTGGTATTGTTAACTTAATAGCAGTTTCTACAGCTAGAGTCGGGCAAGAGGAGGGCTACTCAAAAATCACCTTTTGTAACAAAGGTTTCATACTTCTGGATGAAATAAAAAGCCTGGATTCATGGTATTTTGAAAGGTGCCCATGCAAGGCAAAGGGGAGAAAACTCAAGGAGAGAGCTAGACCTGCACCTGCAATCAAGCTATACCCTTCTCAGGAACTTTTTGTGAAATAAATGCCAAAGTACCCAACTCATCCTTGAAAACTTGAGAAGATTCTTATAAATCTAAGATTATTGATAAAAGTTTTTGGTATTATTTTCAAAGAACTGACTTTAATTTTAAGCAGGCTGTTTTGCATCAGTGTAGCTTGACTCATAAAAATGAGCTGCTTCTGAACTGGAGGCTGGCTTAATTCTTGTTAAAACAAACCTGAATCTTGTGATGGCTTTGGGGGGGGCCCTTCTGACCACTGTGCCTTTTCAGCTATGCACATGGAAGAAAAGGAAACCCATGTTTGTCTTCTTCAGGGTTTCTCAGAAGACAGACACCTGTCTGGATTCATTTGCTTTGAGTTGGGTCACACAGAGATAAATGATCAACTGGAAGTGTTGGATGCAAAAAGTTATTATGAGAAAGTAGTCTCGCAATATATAAATACAATGCATTTAAAAGAATGTAGCTTTGAAAATAAGCCAAAATTACTATTTCCCTTTGTTGTGGTTTAACCCCAGGTGGCAGCTAAACACCACCCAGACACTCCCCTCAGTGGGATAGAGAAGACAACTGGAAGAGTGAAAGTGAGAAAACTCATGGGTTGAGGTAAAGATGGTTTCATAGGAAAAGCAAAAGCTGTGCACATGGGCAAAGGAAAGGAATTCATTCCCTGCTTCCCATGGGCAGGCAGGCGCTCAGCCATCTCCAGGGCAGCAGGGCCCCGTCACACGTAACGGTGACTTGGGCAGGCCAACGCCGTCGCTCCCCACGTCCCCCGTCCTCCTTCTTCCCCCGGCTCCGTGTGCCGAGCACGGGACATCCCTTGGGTCAGTCGGGGTCGGCTGTCCCGGCCGGGTCCCCTCCCAGCTCCTTGTGCCCCCAGCTGCTTGCTGCTGGGGTGGGTGAGGAGCGGAGAAGGCCCTGACCCTCTGCAAGCACTGCTCAGCAGGAACGAAAGCACCCCTGCGTTATCAGCCCTTGTGCTTCCAGCATGAACCCAAACCATGGCCCCGTACTAGCTGCTGTGAGGAAAATTAACTCTCCCCCAGCCAAAACCAGCACATCCTGATGTCTTTCACGTCTGTGAATACAGAAGCTGAACTATGTGCATGCGTTGCAGATGCAGACTCCTAACAAAACAGGAAAAGAAACTCACAAAACATAATTTCAGGGAGAATAGAAGCCATTTCTTTAAATGTTTCTCAATTCATTTATTTACATTATCTTATTATTTATATATGATGCATAATAGACTATTTCATTTTCTGTTATAACAGACATCACTCATGTAATGTGTATTGTGTATGTATAACACTAGCGAAATGGCAGTGCTCAGTATAAAACTTGATTATTATACAACATTATTATACAACTACTACAACAATTACTATACTGTTACACTTTTACTACTTCTCTATACATTAACCTATGCATTATATATGCCATTACACAGTATGAATATTCCTTTGAGGAAGGAATGAATATTTCCTATGAGGAAATAAATATAATTTAATTTTTCAGATGATACTAGCACAATCATGAACTCTCTGTTCCCTACTTTTAACTTAAAATTTGAGTTCAGTGAGTGTTTTTTCTGTTAAAAGGCAGAGTTTAGTAGAATGAATGGCATACACTGTTTAATCTTCAAATCCATGGTCGTGCTGTACAGAGTAAGGCAGTTATAGGAACCAACATTTATTTATAAGCTGTATAAAATTAAACAAAATTTATAATTGCACAGACAGTAACATTTGATCTAGATTGCCTGAAGTTTGTGCAAGAAAAACTTATGAGAATTGTTTTTGTCTTGCATGGAGATCAAATTGCGGCACATATCTTAAACACCTTCAGTGTACATTTCTTGCTACAATCATTTTTCATTGGATCATGAACAGATGACAGAATACTTTCAGAGGAATGGGACAAGATGGGATTTACCTGAACTGACAAGAACAAAAGGTGTTTAATGAAGTCTAGAATATGCACTAAAGGTCACATAAGAAGAACATTGCCTCAATATTGAAAGTCATTTGCAATTAGAAGCTAAAGTAATTGGATTCCTGTGATACCTCCTTCTTTCCTTTCTATCTGACACACATGGACATTACCTATGACCCTGGATTAAATATTAATAAAATGCAGATTTAAAATATTAAAACTTTACATTCATGTTAATAAGTACTGTCAATCTGTTGAGACTCAACATATGGCTAATTTAAGAGTTAAGATCAGATGTTCATAATTCTCTAGATTATCAATTTTTTTTTTTTTTTTTTTTTTTTAACTTCACCATTTCACTGTGGACTTAAGAAAAAAATAAGTTGGTATTTTTCTGGGGCCCCTGGGAAAAGGAATCATATTTTTGCTGTGATCTGAGATCAACAATGCTAATAATGATTATAGACAAGTACAATTTTCTCATTAGGATAAACTCCAGCATGTGGGGTGACAAGGTGCCATTCATTAGGGGAAACAAGGACTGTGATGTTGGCAAATCCTAATATTAACATGTGTATGTCTGCATTATTCAAATCAAAGGAAGATAGAACCAACAGAATTTACTTTCAGATTTCTCTGAAAATAATGTAAATAAAGATATGGGGGGAGGGGTTAAGTTGGTTTGTGCTTTGTTTTTGTTTAAATCTTGATGAAGAAGAAAAATATATTTATATGTGTACAGGCATACACTTCAGTGTGGCACTCCAGAGAGGTGCAAATAGCAATAGATATTTTGAGTGATAGTGTGAAAATCTGCTTTTCTGACTTCTCAATCTTTCCTCAAAATTTGTCAGAAGTTCAAATTCTTGGTCAGTAGGAGGCTCTTCAGGGGTAAGGGATGTTTCTAATAGTTCTATTCGAACCGCAACATTAATGTTAGAGATTTAACAGACGGGATGACTTGCGATCTTACAAGTAGGAAACAGCTAACAAGAATTGCATTCATGGAAGAAATCAGGGCTTGTGCAAATTGTAGGGAAATTGTTAGGTTTTCTTTTGAAGTAAGAAAATGGATGTTTAGAAAGATGGGTACAGCCTCCCCTATTTTCTTCCATCTAAAATGGTAGCTTCTGCTTTAGAATCAGATTATCTCTCTCTTCACTCCCCACCTTCTTTTTCATAATGGGATCTGAACTGCCCTTGTTGTGACTGGTTCTAACCCTCTCTGTTCTCTCTGGACTCTGGACCATCTGGTAACCCAGAGAGAGAGAAGGATTGTGTGGAAAGAACCGCAATAGACTACATATAAAGTGCACAGTTATCTAGCCGGGGTGAGGAGAGACAGTAAACTATGATCTCCACAGCTGTTATCCTCACTTCTCATATGGGAAAAATGAGAAAAGAGGAAGCCAGTGTTCATTTAAAAAATTGTTTTCATTTTAAAGCTTTCAAAATGAACCCATTCTAGGGTGATTTACTCCCTTTTTTTTTTTTTTAACATCGAAGGACTTTATGAAAATGTCTTATTTACTCCAAATTCAGCCTGAAACATTTCAATAGCTGCTCTTGAAACTTATTCACTTTGAAACCTGCAAGAAACTTTTGAAGGATAACCAATGTTGTCAATGGCATTGTCAACAATTAGTGTTTTATAAGTTTGTGAAATGAGGGGTTTTTTTATTTTTGCAAGGAATTGTAAGAAAAAATTTGATCAGTTCCATATGTGGTGTTTGCTCAGTATCATGCAATGCTTCAGTGCTAGGACTAGGATTAAAATTCCCAGTCTTAATCTTCTTTGTTCTGACCTTTAATGCTCAGCTCTCTCATTACCAACTCTGCTATTAAAAGCATTTAAATCAACAGTATGATATATTTTTGACAAGGAAGTTTAAATGTAAGCAGAACTAAGGGAACACTATCTAAAAAAAAATAAAATCTGAAGTATTCTTCTAATATACAGACTTGTCCATCTTCTAAAATATTTTATGTGTAGTGCATGATCCTCCCAGTGACCAGAGTTTCCAGATTTCACATGATAGTGTACAGCTGAAACTGGTGTGAATAAATTCTTTAAACTTCTGGTTGCTGGCTGCCAACTGCCTTTTTTCTTCTGTTTCTATGGAGATGGCAGTTAGTTCAGCAAAAGGAAGTTAAGTTAATTCTTTACAATGGTCATGTCCAACCATTGTAGCCTCAGGGCCTAAAATACTCTCCCAAAATAGCCAGGGAGACATAACCAGTATTGTTGGGGTAGGTTGTTTGCTCTGGGTTAAGAGCAAAGTGGAGAATTTCTGTGACATGGGAACATGGGCAGTGAAGAGAGCTCAGGAACTCAGTTTCATATTTAATATACATGTTAATGAACAGTCGAAAGTAGTCAAAGTGGGAACTGTTTTCCCCCCTTTGACTGCAAAATGAATGCATAACCCAAGAAATCTCAACCTTCTCAACCTTTTTTTTTTTTTTTTTTTTTAACATAAAATAAATTGCCCNNTTTTTTTGTTAACATAAAATACATGGCACCTTTTTCATCAGAACTATCATGAGTGTTCTTTGACATACATAAGTCAGGAGGGAAGGTTGTTGCCTTTCTTATCTCTGCCAGATTTTGGGGGTCCCAGATATGAAGCCTCAGAATGTACGTGCTGCTTTTACCAAGATAGATTAGGATGCAGCAAGGAATCTTGGTGTTATCTTTCTTTTCCATTCAAACCCTGTCCAACATTACAGTAAAATGTTACTACAGCTACTGCCTGGTTCTCTGTCTTTAGCAGAGCCATGTATTTATAAAGTCACTGCCATGTTGACATGCAGGAAAGATGTTTCTTTTCCTTCTCAACCAAAATGACAGGTGTCTTGAAGCTCATTTTGTTTCTTTTTTTTTCTTTTTCCTTTTTTTATTTCAGTATTTTGGAGACACAGCTGACATTAAAAGAAACTTTAGCCTTGGGCAGATGTGAAGGAGAGTTTGTTGCACAGACTGAGCCTTTGGCTTACCTGTGGGTTCAAGGAGGGTTGGAGTAAGAAGGAGAGGCAGACCTTCAGATGATGTTTCCCTTTATGTTCCTCTGTGCTGAAAATGCAGCTGTGTTGACTTTCAAAGAAAGATTGGGGTAAATCTCACCCAAGTTACAAGTTATGTGTTGGGAGTTTTGATGACAAACCAGTAAATTCTGGGTGCGTGAGAGGCATACTCCCCTCCTCCTATATTAATAATGTTGCACTAGCTTTGAACCTGTCTCCTGAAAAAATGGAATAGGCTTAGAAATATTATTAGACTATGGCGTTTACTGGTTGATCTAAGGGAAAACAGGAAGATACTGGATTAATCTGAGGGAAAGTTCAGGAACTCTTCAAGAAATAGAGAGCAAACATTAGAGTCTGCGTTCTTTCTTTTATCCTTGAACCAATGTGTCTCTCTCTTAAAGGCAGAAATATCTCTAACTTTATTTTTTATTCCTGCAAATAATCAGAGTAACTCTGCAATGATCAGTACTTCTATTGCTTAATCTTATTGAGAACTATTTTATATTCCTTTAAAATTGATATTGTAAACCAAACATCTAAAGCTAATTTCTATTCTTGCTAATCAAGAGCAGTAATTAAACACCAGGTTCTTTAAATGATATTCTATCACAGCCTTCATGTTTCCTATCACACTACATATGGTCCAATTGTTTACAGATGACAAAAAAAAAATCCCTGCTCAGATGTTAAATCAAGATGTTTTCTTCACTTTCAAATGGTAGGCTGGCAGCCAATTTTTACAATGAGTTATTCTGAGTTTAAAAAAAAAAACAAAACCAAAAGGAATAGAAAAGAAAGGAAAAGAAAAGGTTTGGACATTAGGCTTGCGTAGCCCATCAATATTAGGACCTGCCAAAATAAAGCAGTTTCTTAAGTGTGTGTTCAACCCTGTGTCAGAATAATCTCTTGGGAAGTTTATCTTTTTTGTGCACATTTGATGCAAGGCTAGAAAAATCAAGAGGGAAATGTTTTATAGCCAGAAATAGGTAACGTGACATCAAAGCATAGACAGAGTTCCCCCGTTGGTACTCTTTGGCAGTCTGAATTTCATAGTGTTAAATAGCAGAGGATTAAAGCATCTCAGGGCTTGACTCTGCCATAGTGCCACTGCAAATTTCGAGTAATTCCTTCTTATGCTTGTCTGAAACAAGTATGTGTACAGAAAAGAAATGGGCTCAAATCTTGGACTTTTATGTTGTAATTATTAGTGACACTTTTATGAGGCTCCGTTTTGGAATGAGAAATGGGGTCGCAAGTTCTCAGGCCATGGAGGACAGGAGCACACACGGGAAAAAAAAAACAAACTCAACCTCCAAAGCTATCAGAGCTTACGAGGCACTGTATTCTGAGTGTGCTTTGTCCAGCTTTTTCCAATATGTTCCCACTAGGGAGGGAAGAAGAAAGAATGTAATGGGGTCCCAAAGACAGTAACATGCTACGTGCAAAACTCATCTGCATTTTGCTTTGTGTGGTGTCACATGGAGAGCAGGATTAACATGCTCTGCCCTATTTTGATTCCAGCTTTTAGCTTCCCCAGATGTTTGAAGCTGTGTGATGCAAATTTTTAAGCTATTTGTTTCTGATTGTCTGGAAGAAGTTGTTGTATAAAAATCTGAAGCTAAAACTGTACGAAAAGTGTAATTGGAACAGAGCCTTTCACTTGTGCCAAAGGGCTCTGCTGAGGCGGTGGAAATACCCTGCCCCATGGGTTTCTGAAACTCTTTTCTCCATGTGGCTGAGGCAGCAACTTAAAATTTACTTTCGAATTAATAAATTAAAACAGTGAAATAGAGGAATACATTACACTTTTTAGTTGGTTCAGCGGTGATGCATCATGCTTTTTGTAACACCTCGGAACACCTCAAAACTGCCTTTTTTTAGATTCTCTCTTCCAACAGCCTTCCTCCTGGCAGTCTTTCTGAGGCACACATAATAAAAAATAACTAAATGAACTAAACAAAACCTGCTTTTCCATCCCGCCTTTGGAGCTGCTGTCCTAGTCCACTACCTCAGCCTTGTGTAGAACCTAATTCTCAGTGTT
>VZTL01058853.1:0-15669 GCA_013400535.1 Scopus umbretta | reverse complement strand
TTTTTTAATATATATATTTTTTTATATTATTGCAATCCCGGTCAAATTTTGCTCTGTTATAATGTCTGCATTCTTGACCAAAGTTACACAAGGCAGAATTTTACCTGGATGCTATTTGTCTATATTATTCTTAAGAAAGAAAGTATAATATCCTTCCAGGAAAACTGTAAGTTGATAATTTAATTACAAAGTGGAAGAGTGATGCTCTGCCTGTTACTGGGCCCTGCCTGTTGCATATCAAAGTACCTTGTGATTTTCCCCTTGCTTTCCAAAACATTGTTTGCATGGTAATGACTGTAAGATAATAGCTGCTAGGTCATTTTGGAAAGAACGAAACCGTGTAAATAACAGGTGAGAATATAATCTGAAGCAAACATTACGGTGAAGGGTGGGATGGTGTCATGTCAGCCATAGGAATGCCATCGGATGGGCACCCTGCGTTGTCTTTCTCTGCCTTGTTTGCTGCTTTGTCATCTGACGCACATCCAAAACTTGTATCATATGGTCCAAGTGAGTGGTCCAAGTGGAGAACTGAAAGGATAATGTAATTATTTTTTATATATTATTTAGAAGATTCCTATCCCCATATGCTGGGTACCTCACAGCTTAGTTCAGCAGTCTGTTGCAGCTAAATCCAGTTAACCTCTTTCTTACATACACGGGAGCAAAAGATGAAGGCCCTGATTCACGATCTTCTGAGGCTAACACGTGTCCTCCCAGTAACACCTACACGGGTGGTTGACTTTAAAAGCTAGTTCCTAGTCTGACGTTCTGGCAACTTTCAGCTCTTGCATTTAAGCCAGGAAAGGCATATTGCCAGAGTTTTATTTTGATTTGATTTTATATGAGAAAAGAGTGTGTTTAGCCTCTCAGTCTTTGTTTAAACATTTAAAAATAAAGTCCAGGAACATGATACAAATGTTTGGAGACTGTGTGATTACACTTTAATACCAGTTTATACATATTCATGGAGAAGACAAAAGCAATCTTTTTAAACCTCTTAAAAATATTTTTACTCCTGAAAAAAGGTATAGCTTCATCCGTCATTCTGTAATTGAAGTTGGATGTGTAAGGAGTGTAGCCTTTTTCAGTTAATCAAAGTTTGGGAGAGTTTTTGAGCTATAGTTTTAAACTCACCTGCAATTCTTTTAACAGGTTCACTCATACTAGATACGATATTTCCTGATATTTTGGAGGTTAAAAAATAACTTGTAAGGAGGAGATG
Organism: Scopus umbretta; assembly: GCA_013400535.1. Lineage (NCBI taxonomy): Eukaryota > Metazoa > Chordata > Aves > Pelecaniformes > Scopidae > Scopus > Scopus umbretta. The sequence continues at coordinate 14,444 of VZTL01058853.1, read as the reverse complement.
TAGAGTTAAGGGGAGTATTGGTTAAGCTAAAATTTAAAAATAATAACATCAGTTGAAAACTAGTGGGACTGGAGTTGATGATATAATTCCTAATAATTCAGTAAAACCAGACTATTTAAACAGCTCTGTGCAGAAATAAAAAATGTTCTCATGCAAAACATGTGTGCTATTCCTTACCAGGGTCATTTCTTGTATCGTCATAAAGCCGTCTGTGGGAAAATGACTCAGACCTTTTCTTACCACAGATAAAATATCCAATCAGACCAATTAATATAGATCCCGAAATGGCTCCTACAATGACACCAACTATTACTCCCCCTCTGCTGGTTTTCTCTAGGAGAGAAAGAAAGAAGAGGCAGTTGAATGAGAATAATAAATCTGTAAGATCAGATACTTCACTCTTGCTTTGTAGCAGTTGAGGGCTTTGGGGAGTGAGACTTTTCATCAAGGATCTGAAACACTTTGCAGACTGTTTTTCTTGGAACTGAACATGCTCTCCCACCCCCTTTCCTTTTCAATCATGTTATCTGAAAATCGGGTACATTTTAATTATTAGAACTATGATGGGAAACATGAAAGTCTGATGCTCCTTCAGTTCTTAGTACAAACTGTACTGGAGATGATGGATAAGCCTTTTAGTCCTGTGTTAAAAGCTTGAAAGCTAATTAATGGCAAAAAATTACTGTGTCTTCTAATCTTTCCTTTTCTTTTCCTGAAGACCTGATTCAGAGCAGCGGGATAGAAAAGTGCCATGACAGTTTTATGCTCCATTGTTTTCCCACGCATATTCGACTTTGTAATTAAATGCACAATTAGTAATTCCTTTGGAAGTATTTATAAGAAGTTGTCTTTTGTCACAAAAGTTTCTGAACTTAAATAAGTTGATGTGTTGCAGGTTTTAAATGTTATTTTTACGCATCTGCTTTCTAGGTCCACTCAGTGTGAATGGGCAGTACCTGTTACTAGGTTCCCCCACTTTGGAAGTGTTAAACAAACAAGTAAATAGAAAATAATTTTTTAAAATATTTTTTATTTTGGGTGAGTTTTGGGGTGAAGCCTTCTGTTCAATGAAAAAAAGGTTTGACTTCAGCATTATAATTTTATTAGTCCAGTTGGACTTTAGTAAGATATTTACCTTCACTGGCATCGTTTGAATTAGATGTTCCATTAGAAGAGCTGCTAAAATTATGATTCTGCTCTGTGGTCTGCTGAATGGGGTTGAAGTTTGGTGTAGGGCTGTCCTGCTTCACCGTGGGTGATGTCAGAGTGATACCGGTGGGGAACATCGTGATGGAGTTGACTGAAGAGTTATCACTGGGGAGCACTGCAACCGAAGGGGCACTATAGGTGACTGTAGAGTTACTTGGTGTTGCTGTGGAAGTAGAAGTAGCTGCAGCACTTTTGGTCACTCCAGAAAATACACCCATTGTTGAAAATGTTAAAGACATTGGGATTCTGTTGATGTTTGTGACGGAGTTATTTATTCCACCTTCTGATACCGTAGTGACATTTGAAGATAAAGCAGTGTCATCAGTGGGCCATGGGGATGTGCTGTTTGGCTGACTGCTCATTTCTGTTCTTTTCTTTACATTTTTTTTGGCATTGGCAGTTGGTGCTGCATGGCTGACAGTAGAAGGATTTATGGCAGTAGTCATAGGCAGAACGAATCTGTATGAAGTTGGTTGCACTGTAGACTGGTTGTTATCTCTGATTGAGCTATTTCCATTATTTGTTTCATTCACTTGTCTGCCCTCAGTATTGCTTTTGTTCCATTGCAGCCTTACAAGCAGAAAAATGAAAATCATTCCACAGGAGGGTTGCATGGTGTTGACTTCAAAGTTTGTTTTGTTATACAGAGAACCTGCAAGAAATTTACTTTTGTCTATTATTTCATTTTGCAAAACAAAGCTACTCAGTTAAGACCCAAATAAGTTGGTAAAAAAGTTGGTGTTACACTACAGAAGTCTCAGTAGTTTACCACATGCTGATGCTGAAAACCTTACATTCTTGAGTGTTAATGACTTAAAGACGACTTAATACAATACTGATGATCAACAAAAGGTTTTTGCACAAGAAAATTCCATGTTTCTATAAACAGGCCTCATACTCAGAGGAGAATAATTCAAAACCACTTTGCTACAGAATGAAGTAATGATACATACTTGGATGGCATGCTCGAGGCAGTGTTTTCCAGGCAGGCAGCGGCTGCTCCAATAACATGCTAAAGAGTTATGCTCCATTGTGAAGAAATATAATTGTTACAATTATCCCTGAAGGTTGGTGGATAATGTTTTGTGACCCTGAGCAATGAGTGTCATATGAATGCTGCCAAGACCAAACTGAAAACTAAATCAGTCTAAGGATTATGGATGATGCTGAATTTGCGTGGAAACTTCTTTTCCCCTAGGAAACTGGAAGCTGTATATTATACATTAATTTTTTCAAATGTTAGATTGAAAAGGATGAGAAAAACTCATCTTGAAGTCACTCGATTGTAGCAGGTATGCTGCTCAGTATATCCATCAGGTTTTGATGGAGGTGGGGTGGGGAGGGTGTTTTTCTAAGTATGAGACAGGTTGAGATCATGCAGGTTTTAACTCCCACACATAACCTCTTGTGCGACAGCACGATAAAAAGTATAAGTAAGTTACATCTTCGGCATCATTAATTAACTAGGTGTTCATGTATTGCGGGTACTTTACCATCTGAAGAAAGGAGATGGACAACTGGAAAGTAACTCTTTCATATTCAGCCTCCCCTCCTACTGTCTTGTGCTTTTTCCTATGGGTGGGGTTCTTGGGGGTTGTTTTTGCTGTCGTTTGGTTTTGTTCTTTTGTTGGTTTTTGCCATTTAATTGTGCATTTCCCCAAGGTTAGCTTCTTTGTATGTAACACAGTCAAAGCAATGGAAAGTGCACATACAGTTACAGTAGGCAGCAGTCAGCTATGGGTAATTTTATATCAATGGATAGATGATAATTAAATATCATGACATTGTATCTCATTTTGGCTCTATTCTTATTTCTTTTGTGGTCTGTTCTTGCATGTTTTCTGTCTTTAGTGGTTAGAAGGTGGTACCATTACTTGAAACGTGTATTTATAAAATGCCATTTAATCTGCTTATTAACATATGTTCCACTTCTCCACAATGCTTCTTTCCCAAGTTAAGATCAGTTATATGGCAGGAAGGACCTGTGCTTGGAAAACATTTGTAACTTCCTCAGCAAAAAATAAGAGAAAACTTCTGCTTGAGGATCAGTCAAACCAAGGATAAGCACTCTGACCCCAAATAAGCAAGCCAAAGAAAACCCCTTTGGAGTTCAATTATCAGCTCCAATTATATCTGGAATTTGAATTACAGGCCTTCAGATGACTATGAAATGCTATGCAATCTGAATATTAGATTTTGAATTGGTAGTACTAATAATAGCTGCAAGATAGTGAAGAAAAAAAAAACCTTGTCTTTTACAAAGTTTTCAAACACATGCTTTCATTTTAACAGTATTATTGTTTTAATTCAGTGGCATGGTCTTTCCTTCCTTGTATTAATAGTCATGTTAGTGAACAAAGTGGATTTGGTCATATCACTTATTATCTCTTTGCTGTAACTAATGTAGGGAATTTATGCTGAATTCCCTTTAACTATAATTTTCCTTTGCAGAGCAGTATACAAAGGAGTCAGTATCCGTGCTGAACAAATTCCTTGTCATTTTTTCCTAATTGGCTTGCTTTTGTAATCTTCTTCATGGAGGACCACAGAGAAGAAACCTCCTTGCTTTTGAAGGGTGTGTACTGTAGTTCTCCAGCCATGATGAACTGCTTCCTGGAAATCATTTCATGTGTAATAATTAACTCTTCTTTTTCTAGTGCAACATTAATGTTCATACAGTTTAGAAAAACACTGAAGTTCTTCAAAGATACTCATTGCCTTTAGAGCTTAATATGCAAATAGTGCTATTGCAGTAAAACAGAAGTGCTGTATAGTAGCCAAAACTTGCAGAAGAGCCCAAACCTTAAATTAGCTTTCCAGGAAGCAATGAACAGGTTATTAATGGGGCAGGGGGAGGAAGTCTCCCTTTTTCGATTCACTGGTATTCATGTTACTCAGTACCAGCTCAGTGGAAATCAGTGCAGTAGGCATAGCCTGAAGAGAGTAGAAACGACATCTGTATGGGATTAGCCTGCAGTTCAGTTACCTAGATTAGCTCTACCTTTTGTTAGCATAAAGAATGAGGTTTTTACATAGGGTGGTCACCACCACATTTCTTCAGTGGATTTTTGCACTCTGCATTTGTTTCTGTGCTTCTAGAGTCAAATTTCATCTGAGACCTATGATAACTGGGTAGAAAACTCCAAAAAGGGGAAGGCTAAAATTTCTCCCTCAGTATATGGCTTTATGAAGAGATGTAGTGGCCCCTATTCAAGTAATTCACCAAGGTGTGAATGCAGTTTCCTTTAAAAATGGCCCTCCAGTGTGAACCTGAGTATAGACTGATTATATCTATACTGGAAAATGTGTAGCCCGGTTAGAGGTGCTGAGGACTTAATACCCACTCTTCACACATTTCCAGAGGGGTTTACTCTGACCTTGCCACAATCTCTTCCCATTGACTGAGCACCCATTAAGAGCTGGCCTATGTTATGTTACTCCTGGAGCACATCACTTAGTTTACTGCTAGGAGTTCCCAGCAGTGTAAGCCAAAGAGCGACAAGCGAAGGTGATCAGGAGACTGTGAAAGCACGTTCTTGATGTGGATTGAAATGCTAATGTAGGTGCAGCCATGGTGAGGAGACTGTGGTTCCATGTCAAACAGACTTCTCTATTTTAATTGAAGTAACTTGAAAAAAGGCTACAAAAATCCTTGTTGTTCTGTTATTAATAAAGATTAAGGTTGCTTTACAGCAGAAAGTATTCAATATGAAGCTACTAGTATACATATATGTACATCTGCCCACCTACACTCTGGGTGAAGCACTGTTCCCATTCAAGTCAACCTCCCCTGGGTCTGTGGAATTCATCATGAAGGTTGCATTGATACTGCATCTGGCATTGTGTTTTACTCAAACTGCTCAGATTTGTGCTGAATATTTCTGCAACACAGAGGAAAAAATGTCCTAATAAATTCTTATATGGTGATTTTCTTATAAAGGTATATCCAGTGGTATATTAAGTATTTAAAAATAGGTTTTAGGCGTGATAAAGTAATTGCAACATGTATTTCCTGAACACAGCCCAGCACCTGCCAATGATAGGTGCAGTGTCTGCAAAACTGCTGCAACTTTCAAGAAAATAGTCATTTCAAGTTCTTCTTATGGCTAGATAACACAACCTTCAGAACTATAAATTCAAAGGACATTCTTCTGCATGTCAATAAACTGACCCTTGCATTGTTTCCCTGCCTTACAGTAGTGATTAGAAAGTACTTTAATTCATGTAGTAAACAGTGGCATGATGAACACATGATTAATGGCACGTCTTTGTTTCTTGTGGTCTGGAGTAACATGTTCATATTTGCAGAGCTTTCATACTTCCTAGGCTTTTTAAGCCTCATAAAGCACATTATCTTTACCGTAAAGGTAAAAACCGTATTTACCATAAAGGTAAAAATCATATTTTTGGATCAGTGATCCAAAAATAGATGGAACAAATGTAAAGCAAATTATAGTTTATCTTCTAGAATTCAGAAAGAAATAATAGCAAATGATGGTCCCAGAAACGTATTGGATTTTTGCTCCTGTGGTGCTTTGCTCTAAAATTGAGATTTCTCTCCAAGGATGAGATACTTGTAAATTTAATGAGCAATGAATATTACATTTTCAAGTTTAAATGTGTTTTATTTTTGTACTGAGAAAATAATTTGTAAGTTTTTAATGAATTATAAAGAGGAATATAAATAAGGAGCATGAATAACCAATGAAGAACAGTATGAGTGAAATACTGTCGTTGTTTATGGTTGCTACTTCTCTGCTTTAATGTTTGAATCACAAAGCAAGGGGGGGGGTGTCATTATTTTCTCAGAAACGCACTCTAAGTAGAATTTGGCTACAACAGCACCAACTGCCCTCCCAAACACTATATAAAAGAACACTGCAACTATTAATCAGATCCACTAATAAGCATTAAAAACACCTCAGACTTACCTTTCAGCTCTACAAAACATGCAAGAACCTGTTGAAATACTGCTCTGGCCCCGAGTGCAGTTAATCTGGTGGGAAGAGGGGAACGCAGGTACAATAAATGTGGCAGTGTGACACTGGTCAGGAACGTGCCGTACGGGCGAGGTGAGGTGGGGCTGCCCTTCACAGCGGCACGTCCAGGAACCAGCCTGACCGACTTCGCTGCCGTCGGGACCAAGCTCTGTCATTACAGAGTCCACAGAAATTGCAGTATTTGTGGTAAAGTGGTAGGCAGTGCTTATTGCCTAATCCTTTGGAAGTCTTTGAACTGGTATTTCAGAAGGGTGACTGCTTTCTGTAAACTATAGAAACTATTCTTCCGTGTACTATGCAACTATTAATTTGACAAAAGATAGCTTTTTATTATCGCAGAGTTTCCTACGGTACCCTTTGGTAAAAACTGGAGGAAGCGTGTCTGCTACAAAATAAAGCAGTGAAATGAGTTCTTTTAAGAAAAACATGCTGCTAGAAATGGATCTGATCCTATCTCCAAATATGTTCACAGTTGCAGTGTGATTTAAGATAACAATCTAAATCCAAATTTTCCGAATTTATCAGTTGTCATTAATTTTTACTTTGGAATACATAACCAGCTAGGGACCTGAATGTTACAACTCTTACTCCTCACTTTAGGTTTTATATAAACAATACTGGCTTAAAGTAAGAATGAGGAAGTCAAGCATATCATGGATAACTTTTAATATGCTGATGTAGTCAACCTGTGATTTTTTTTTTAATTAGTATTATTATATTCTTTATTTATATTTATTCTAGGCTGGTATGTGGTGAAGAGTGGCTCAGAAACGTTTCAGCATTGTGTGACTGAGTGGAATGCTATGATGTTGTTATCTGTTTCCACTTTAAATTTTTAAGGAATCAAGTGCAAATACTATTTCATAACTTATCCTCAAGATAAGTGTTGAGGATATGGCATATACAGAAGGTGTTTATATGGGAGCAACTAGTGGTGCTTTCTTGAAAATACTGCAGTGGACAATTGGAAGGTTTTCTGTGAAATGGATAAAGTTCTACCCTTTCTAATAGACCTTTTGGGGAGGTAAACTATTTGCGTGGCATGAGGTGGGGTGGTCTGTGAGAAGAGGGGGGACAGAGTTTGATACTGTGGGTTTGGTTGTCTTTAGAATCTAGCATTCTCTGCAGTGTGTATCAACAAGCTTCCAACTCATANGCTGAGTGCTGGCCTGCTGTTCCTGGGAGGCGAAGCCTCCAGCAGCGAGCCTGAGTGCGAACAGTTTCAGAGCTGTGACCATATGGAGATAAGGTGGTTCGGAGCACTCCAGGAGTGGGAGATGAGACTAAGCTGTCATTCAGCTATAGCCTGTATTTATTAAGCAGCAGTTTCAATTCCAAAGAGTGGCTCAGTAGTAGGTGTGGTACCAAATCTGTAGGATGTTTTATGGCATAACTCTACTATAAAGGAGTCCAACTGAATAAAGCTGAAGAAGTAATTGACCAGGATATTCAGAAGGGCCTGGCTGGCCATGGCCAAAGTCTGCAGAGAGGCAGTGGAGACAATCCCCTAGCTCCTTACTGAAAATCCTCTTTGTGATAATTTTTTAGGGAAATAAACACACCATTCATTTTGACAGTTTTATAAAAAACATTTGGAAGAGATGTGCTCACATAATAGTCTTGGGTTCTTTGGGTTCTTGGTTTTGTTTGGGTTTCTTTCGTTCTCTGCTCTCTTCTTTCCTTCCATAGCATTTAACAGTGGCCATTCATTTCTTCTTCTTGACAATGTCAAACTTGTGTTGTACTTAAGATTGTAACAACACACAACCAATCTTCCCTGTCTGTCTTACCCATTAAACATCACCCTACTTGTCTTCTGAAAGGTTAAGAACTGTGTGAAGCACATGCCTAGAGATTTTAGTTCTTTATCAGTATGAGTACTGGCTGTGTAATGGCAGTAAACAGAAGGTAACTTAAATAAGAAATGAAAGAAACTTTTGGAAGTGTACAATGGACAGAACTGCAGGCTGTATTGCAGAGCACTGAATAACAAATCCCTAAATGAGTGGGTCTGTACCAAAATGCTGGACAAAAAAAAGGAAGTATACCATACATTATGGGATTTAAAATTCAGAAAGGCAGTTGGAGCTATAAAATGGGAAGCAATGTGCCCTGGAAAAAGCAGGGGAGGCACCAGAGAATGGTTTCTGTAGGAAACCAGAAGCCTGTGTGTGACCCTCTAAACTGTAAATTATCCAGAATCCTTGAGCAGCGAGATTAGGCAGAAAGAAACTCTACCAGGTCAAAGCGGTGTTAGTACATGAATGTTCTTGTCTTGCTGTTCGAATGGCTGGATTAGTCATCTATTGTACGTCTTTGTTTTCTACAGAAGTAATTGATACAAGTCAAGGCTTAGCATTTTCAGAGCTGGGAGATTGGGGTAAGAGATGAGTCAATATGAAGTGCCTAGCAACTGGGCCTGGAGGGGCTTGCTTGCATGGAGAGCGAGCAGAGAGGGGTGGCGTTAGCAGTGTGATAGAGTAAAATAAAGGCAAGCCAGGAAGGATCCAGGCTTTCTCTAGAACTGGACAAACAAATTTCAAAATTCTGATGTGTGTTCACTGTCACTTAAGACTAGAAGTTTACACCACAGGAGAAGTTCTGTCAATTTTTTTTTTCCAACACTTTTTCTCCAATGTTTGTTTTTTTTTTTTTTAATATACTTAAAGCTTTTGACATTGCTATGCTATAAGGCTGTTAAGAAAACAAAGTTACCATGAATTCTGTTCTACTGTGTGAAAGAGTATTGCAGCATTTTTTAAGAGCTCAGGTGAAAATGTGCTTTAGTTGACAGGTATAGTTACCAATTGGGCCTCACTTACTTCATCTAGATGGATGATTTTCTTGATTTTGATGATTATCAAATGCTTCATGTACATAAGTAACATAAGAGACATCACTTATTCTTCATATTACACTACAGTCTATATTCATGCTATACCAGAGCCTCAAAACTCTAGAGACAGATCTTGATTTAAAGAACAAGCAAATTATCCCAAATCTTAGGGGACAGACAGAATGAAAGAAATAGCATTATAAGATTAGTGTTTATTCAACTGAGGACACCATTTGTCCACAGTCTAGTATTACTTCTAGACCACAACTACTTAATTTTATTTCCAAAACTTCAATGGATATTTACACAAGCTAAAATACTTAGGAGTCCAGAAAAGTTGCAGGTACTTCAATAGTCCACCTGTCCTTATTCTTTTGTTCAGTAATGGCACTGGGGAAAAAAAAAGCCACTAATTCAGTTGCTTGGTTTCAGTTTCTCCGACCAAGGTATTTAAAATTCATTATGTTATTCTTTATAACTGGGTCACTTCCTTTATTTCTGTTACCTTTGAGTGTAAGTGAATTGTTTCATTTGTGCAATTACAGACATACCACCTTTGGCACAGGGCTAGTGGATATCTTGGGTGGGCTTTCTAGAGCAGCCTGACATGCAGAGGAACATCCAACACCGTGTTTTGCAGAATGTGTTGTATTTCTTCTACCTGTTTGGTCACATAAGAAAAGTATTATTTGTTTAGTGTATGGCATGGGCTTACGTTGCTCCTGAGTCTTCACATGTTGGGAAGGGATTTCTCTTGCAAAGTGGTGTCTTCTGTAACATTTCTGAGTTTCACACTGCACTGATTGTGATAGCACTTCCAATGACAGTGAGAAAAGGTTGTTTCACCCTCAGATTACTCAAGTGTAAACCCCACTGCTGCTTAAATAGGAGAGCTCTGTGCTGTTCTTGTTAGGAGCATCTGAAATTTAAATGAAATCTGTGGTGAAGAATAGATCCTTGCTTGGAAGACTAAAAGAATGTACTAACCAAAAATAATATTCAGGGACAAGTTCCTTTCATTCAGCCATCTGTTATTTATGGTAGTGGCATGGTGAACTTCTGCTAACTTCTAGTCATTGTGCTTTAATATAGTGTATGGATAAAACATATATATATAAAAAATGATGATAGCTATATATTATATATATAAAGCCAATAAGATGTTAAACACTCTACAGAAATATAGAAGAAGGTAGGAATGTGAGACCATCCTATTCAGTTTGAGTTAGAAACCCTCCTTCTGAGCAGTTGGCTTGACAGAAGAAGCATATTTTCTCAGTCCTTATTTGAAATCACTGTTTTCCAGGGAAAAATTGCACAATCCTGCATTTTGTCAGGAATCCCACCAAAACAAGGTTTCTTACCCTCAGTGGCAAACTACAGTGTTTGGGAAACTTGGAGTTATTTATCTGTTGTAATTATTTTTATAGGACCTACTGAAAACACTAAGTACATGGAGAATCTGATTGTGATCTCATACATAGATTAGAAATAATTATTTAAATAAATATTTAAGTAGTGAAACTACTCCAGTATAAAGCTGGTATAGATGGGAAAGAAGTGAGGTTGTCGTGATTTGAACTAAATAAAATGAGATCATAATTTAGCTTTTTGTTAATAGATACCATTGTGTATCCATATCCTTATTTCTTCAAGCAAAAATTTTAAACCATATATGTTTTGAATAAAATTAAAAACAAAATTATGATCTAAAAGGGAAGGCAGTGTCTCATATTGACAGGTACCTATTTGTACAGTTACAGCAGACAGCAAAAAAAAATTATTAGATAAGCATTGTAAATTAGTGTTCCACTTTTAACAGTGATTATCCTGAAGTTACTTATAGTTTTCAGATTCTATGAGGAAAACAGCCAGAAAGTGTCTAATGACAGTTAATCATGTTACATATTGCTGAATTTCTTCAGATCTGCATGGCCTTTTTTTTTTCTTTTCCATAATTAAATGTGGTTGATAATTTCCACAGCTACAGTCTTTCTAGAGTTTTGGAAAAGACGGCGAGCTGTATTAACCTATGACTGGGACCTCATAGACTGGGAAGATGAAGAGGTAAGACTAAACAGAAGTAAACCTGTAAGTCTTGCTATCGGCATGATTTAAGTGTAAATATCAATGCATATTGTATGCCAGTAACCTGAATTTGTCATTCAGATTATGTTCGTATTTGTAACACTAGTTGCAGAATAAAGAAGTATACTTGGGACTATGCAAGGATACTTTGCCTTCTGCAACTAGCATTATAATTCCAAATATAATTCTACACTTACTGAAAGTATCCTTTGAAAAATTGAGTGGAAATACTGCCCGTACAGAGGACAGGAGCTACTATGGATGTCAGCACAGATGTCTTTCCACTGTATGGTTTCTTGTACTAAAAATTCCTAATCCTGCCTAAAAATAGGACCAAGACAAGCAAAGGGACAGAAACTAGATTTTATATCCTTCTGAGAGGCATTACTTGATAAGTTTCTGCAATCAGCAATAATAAAATTATTTCATTACTTTACTTCATAAATCACTAGAGAACATGGCTGCAATTTAACTATACTGGTGATTTAACTGCAGTCTAAGTCAACAGAGACTTTACTATTACTTGTTTTATAGCTTTCCGTAGATGCATAGATACAAGCTGGTGGCTTTTAATAAATGGTTTCATGTTACGAAAAGTACCACATAACTGGCATTAATTTATAGCTGTATTATCAATTTTTGCAGAGAAACTAGTGCTTAAGTCAGTACTATGACCCGTGATCCTTTTAATGCCCCGACATAGTGGGGAAGGCTCTTATGGTGTCTGTTCATTGTTGGTCTCTGGCACTGTTTCCAGGGATTTTCAAAAGAGAAAATTATTTGGATATTTGAGTTGGAGCATTATAAAAAAGAATTTGTATCAATATAAATTTCCTACTTTATAGCACACATATGTCTGATTTTTGATACTTCAGTGAAATAAGTAGTACAACAAATGGAATCTACCCTGTCTATTCCAGGAAGAGCTGCGCCCTCAGTTTGAAGCTAAATATTCCCAAGTGGAAAGAGTGAATCCCATCACAGGAAAACCAGAACCTTTTCAGCCTTTCCCGGATAAGCTCAGTCGACTGATGGTGTCTGTCTCAGGAATATTCTTCATGGTAAAGTTTAATAATACTGGAATTACTGTAGCCTTTAAACTTATTCTGATGTAAATAGTAATGCAAGTCATGAGTGCATTCATTAAGATTAGTAGATTTACACAATATAGGTAAAGCTGATTGTCTCTGTCTTACTGCTTATTTATGGATCCATTTCTTTTAAAAGATGTAATATAGTTACATTGTAAAAGAACAGTAAAGAAATATTTTAATTCATCAATCTAGTATTTCTGTTCTCGCAAAGTCTGCTCACCAGAACAAATGGCGATCACTTGTTATTTATTAATTCAGTGGCAATTATGTCAGATATGGTTTATTTTGTTTTAATATCTCTATTCATAAATGCTTACCTGTAGATTTCACTGGTCCTCACTGCAGTGTTTGCAGTTGTGGTGTATCGTCTGGTAGCCATGGAACAGTTTGCTTCTTTCAAGTGGTATTTCATCAAGAAGTATTGGCAGTTTGCAACGTCTGGCACTGGAGTCTGTATCAATTTTATGATCATCATGTCACTCAATGTTGTAAGTCTTCCGTTCTTTTAAAGGAGGGATTAATTTAAAAGTAAGTTTTACAAGGTTACTGAATTTACTGTATATCAGATGCATACACGTTCTTGGTTATTCATATAGCAGTGCCTGAAGCTAGTATTTCAGTGGGGTTTCCTCTTCCAGTACGATGTTTGTGAATGTTTTTCTCTAATGCCTACATAGATTGTCACTACACATTGCTGCTTATGTCACCAAGTCACAGTGGTACAGGCTACTGCTTTCTGCACTGGCATTTTTGGGTTTTTACATTACCTTTTACAATACATCTCTAAATGGAACTACGTTATTTTCTTGACTGAGAATTTTCTTTCTGGTTTGTTTTTTTTTCTTATTGATAACAATTCTTCCCTTTCTTATTTAAAATGCAGCTGTGATAGCAGTGTTGCACAGTCCTAGAATCGCTGTGATACATGATTTCAGTTTAAGCTTTTCCTGTCATCTACCAGCGCAGGCTTACTCATTTGCTATGGTAGCACAATGTACATTGATATAAACTCTATTCCTTCAACTGCAATATAATTTATCATCTTTCTATTCCTGTGCAGGCACAAACAGGTAAAAAGGAATAATAGCACAACAAACAGTGGCTTCTAATTCTATTAAGGAGATTGTGCACTCACTGCAATAAGAAAGCATTCTTCAAAACAGACTGTCGTGTATTTATTTCTGTTATTTTATACGATAATTCTAAGTCATAAAAAGTACATTCAAGTGAATGAGCACACCAAAGCTATTGAAAATAACTTGCTATTAATAGTAAATACTCAAGGAAATATTTTTCAGAGTTGGTAGCTACCTTGGGCTAAGTGTTATTTAAAATTAAGACTGGAGGTAGTCAATATAGAGACAGGTAAGGAAGTTTTCAGTAGGAGGCCGATATCCTCACCAGTATGCACATTGATGCAAAGGAAAATTGTATTGTGTAAAGGCTTTTGCCTATTTTTAGATCACATAGGTTTGTTCCTGAAGTTAGAGGCTAAGCATCTAACTGTTCATTAAGAGAACCGTTGATGTCTGAACACTTCTTTTGATCTATTGGCCCTTGATTTATCTTTATTGTATGATTAATGTATACGCTTACATACGTATATTTACATGGATAAAGAGAACAGGACTAAAGTAGTTCAATAAAGTCTCAATAGGAGACTATACATCCACATGTAGCTACAACATTGCCCTCCCTTCTCTGTCCAGATACCTTGATGCTGTAGGGCAACAGAACACCTATGCTTTTGATGCTTGTTTTCATTCTAGATTTGACATCACAACAGACAGGATGTGCTATACTTACTCCATCTCTTATTTCTGTTTTAGGTATATGAAAAGGTCGCCTATCTCCTGACAGACTTAGGTATGTAGGTCTTTACTGGGGGTATGATTCTTGCTAGCTCTGGCATATATACCTTTATATTTCCATAAAATACGGTTTTGAAAACTTCATCTATGCATAGTACAATTCTGGCATTTCCCTAAGTAAATGAGAAATATCAGAGAAAGAGATTACATTATTATTATACTAAGGAAACAATAGAAAATAAAGAAATTTATTCTTAGAATTCTACTTTTTTATGTTTTATAGTGTAAATTGAAAAAATTGTTATCTTACAATGGAATGAAAGTCAAAACATGCTCTTTCTTAGAATGCTAAACCAGATTTTTTTCCTTTTATTCCCAAATGCTTGGTTATTTTTTATTATTTTTT
>VZTL01058849.1:0-18785 GCA_013400535.1 Scopus umbretta | reverse complement strand
TAATGATTCTATGATTTCTATGAAGTCTCTTCATCTTATTTGCCAAGATAATCCATAATCCATATTCCAGCCATATCTGGGTTTGACTGAAGAATAGATTTTATACAGGGCAGGATGGGTAGGAGATCTACAAGGAGAATGGAGAATATTTTAGCCTGGTTTCACTAGTTTACATTCATCTAAGTTCCACAGCAAGTAAAAGCTGTTATTATTTAAGTAGGACATTTATATCAGATGCATAATTATTTAAATAATTACATGCAAAGTTATTTAAATAGGAATGTGTAATGAAATCTCATTCTAGTTTCTTATGGGCAGCTGTATACATATAAACCAATCTTGCCTTCCCTTCTCTCTTCTGGGCTGCTGTGCTCATTTTCTCTAGTGGGGAGGACACTTGCTCTGTGGCAAGACCCTGTGCAGCTGTTCTGCAAGGTACTTCAAAGGTGTCCCAACCTGAAAGGAGTTTTTGTTCTTAACATGTTTTTATGTCTTGCTCCTGGTAGTTCCTAGAAGCTGCTTTCTCTGTATCTGCTGTGTTGCAAACACAGGAGATAAGTCTTTGCAACTCTCCTATTTATGCTAATAGGAGCATCCAAGTAATTAAGGCTTGGGAGTTACTAATGCTTTGGTGTCTCCAGCATGATACTTAGCATTCCTCTTGCTTTTGCTTTAACTTTTCTTTGTATCCTGTTTTCCTAACACCATCCATCGGAGTGGGCATTTGGTACTGTCATTAAATTGTCATTCACTGGGAATTTTACTTTGTGACCATGTTACCCTAAATCATAAATAAGTTATTATTATAAAGTCTATATGATTCATGAATAAAAAGCACCCTATTTAGGTCAATCAACAGATCTAACTCACATGTCACAGGGAAGGCTAAGTGCTGTATAATTGTTAACTAATTATCACCCTTAATGACTGGACAACCAGTTAAGGCTGTTCTTGTGACCAATGCTAAGTGAGAGGGCAGAGCTCAGTGGCAGATCAGGGCCCAGCGTGGGACAGATCCAACATCAACTTTTATTCCTTAACTAGACAAGGACATTATTAACATGTGTGTGACACTTTGAAGTTCCTTTCCAGCTGTCTTTATCTTCATCTCTCAGTTGAGTCATTGTTAATATAGGAAATACAAAAGTGACATGTTGATTAAGCTTTCCCAGGCTGCTGCAATACTTTCTTTGGAAGAATTGCAGTGAGCATCCCTCATGGAGCCCTTGGATGCAGGGTCCTTGGCAAATCCATGGCACTTTTCCAGCAATTCCCATTGTGAACCTATATCTTGCTTATGGCAGATAACACTGCTGGCTGAACCTCGCTTTTTACATGCAATTGCCTTTGATTTTCAGGGGGTTTGGTTCTGTTTTGTTGGTTTTTTTTCCAATGACAATCATGTAGCTTGACTGAAAATCATTATTATTCACAGGTATTTGTGTGTCCTGCCAGCTCTGTTTATAGTGCATTGCTTGGGAATCAATATTCTCATAAAAAGTTTTAATCAAAAACGTGTTCAGGAGGCAAACACTTCTCTCGGGCTACTACCCTTGGATTTGTGAGGAAAGCAATAACTGGGTTACCTTAGATTAACTAGCTGGTTACACAGTAGCAGTGTAGCTGCAGCAGCACAAGCTGGGTAATGCTTCCCAAACACCCAGGCTACACACTTTATAATCATTCTAGTTAATGTATCTGTCCAGTTAATGTAAAGTTGTATTTTAAGGCATTATATGGCTTAGCATTGTCCTGGTTCTCCATGGTCTTACTACTTCTTCACAGGCAAATTGCAGTTTATATCTTCTGATAACAGAAGTGCAATGTCTTGATGTCAGCTCTTCTATCTCAAGCTAGAATTAAAACTGTAATGAATCCATAATTTAAATCTGGGTATTTGTATCCTCCTATTTACACTTATTAGTATGAACTTGCTTTCATAGGAATGTAACACTATTGACTATCTGCAAACCTCCTGTAGAGGACAAAATAAATTTAGGTATACAGAGAATTACCTGGGATCAAACCACATTTGTATAACCTAACAGCTAGTCTGTGCCCCATATGAAGCAATTGGGTTATTTCAATATAGTTTCAGCTCAGAAGAGACCCGCATCATAAAAATCCTGACTTGCACCTCCTTCCCATACCAGGAACCTTAGACACAGAAATCCAATGGCTCCAGAAAGCAGAACTGAATCCAGCCAGGTCAGCTGGGAAACGCAACACACAAAAGTTTCCATTGATGCTACCATATACAGTTTTCTGTGCGTAGATAGGGAAGGAACATCAGTCTCCAGGACTGCTAGATTCTCATTTCTACAGGTAATAAAACAACTCTAAGAAATGGACTAGAAAGGGATTAAAAAAAAAAAAAAAAAAAAAAAAAAAAAAAAAAACAAAATTTAAAAAANAAAAAAAAAGAAGAAATAAAAAAGGCAATTTTCACATGTAAATTCAGTGGAGCATTTCAATAAAATACTTACCTTCTGTCTTGATTTTTAGTAGCTGCAAATGGATTGGTTGTTTGTGATTAACACTGAGCTGATTTTATTATCTGCTGCAGTTTAGAAAGTTTAGGTTCTTTCCTTTTTTGTGTGTGAGGAATTGCAATACACAATCACACAATTGATTTTCAGAGGCTTTTGTCATAAAAGAGAATTTTGGCAAGCCAAATCACACTATTTTCCCGTCTTTCAAACAGCTATTCAGGCACTACTAAAAGTGTCCTAAAATACTATTAATAGCAGATGCTTACATTACTGTGATCAAGACTGAATAACATTTAACCTTTGTCTGTGTTACTGTCATAATAATGAATTCTTCAGTAGTTTCCCAGCCCATCATTCCTCCTCCTCTTCATAAGATCCCAGACAGGGCAAAATGCTCGCATCATGGTAATAGTGTGCGTGGATGCAGCAACAAACGTAGGTGATGCTGGGCTGAAATTGTAGAGCATCCTGTTATACACCATCAGGGATGTTTTATGTAAGCATTGCCAACTATTTTTGGAGCGGGGCTGAGGGAACAAAACACATCCCTCTCAAAGTTTCCCGCAACATGAGAGCTGGGAAGAAAGACTTCATCCTCTTCCACCTGAGGTGGCCCGTCAATATGCCTTTAAATGCCATCCTTACCTTGCAGACCTTCCAAAGGTCTGACTCTGGAAAATTAATCCTACCAGAAATCCTTTCATGCTGTTTGTTTTGACAACCTCCTGCAGATCTGCATTCCCCAGGTGGAACAAAAGGCATTTATAGAAGCTTTTTTCTTTTTGTTTTTCTGGTTTACTTCAGTGAGCACTCACCAAGTGTCTTGTTCTCACACGGTAATGCAGAATTGAAAAACCCCACATCTAAGCTCATTTCCCTACAAATTCTGTTGTCTGCCAGTAAATTCCTTTGTAACACTTCTAAACTGCAGACTAAAGAATTTAATTTTTAAAAAATCAGTTCCTCGTTATCGCTAGTCATTTTTCTTGTCCTAGAAGTTTTGCAATCTTTAATCTCTTTCCTGAACAGAGGTGATAAAAATATAATTTAAATACAATATGATGTTTTTTGCTCCTGAAGAAAAATGTAGGTTTTATTGTAATCAAGTTTTCATAACCTGTAACATATTGCTCCAGATTAACCTACGCTTTTCAAAAGACAGCGCAGTACACTGAAAGCATCCAGTGTAAAGTACATTCACCTTTCAACCTCTTTCAACAGATTCTCTCCATGGGAATGATGACCGAATACTACCACTACTTTTTTACAACACTGGTAAGGAACACTAAAGATTTGGGCGTGAATTTTCTCTGTTGCAGAAAAGGCAACTAAAAATTTACACTTTTTCAAGGAGATCTTTGTTGCCGTTATTCAAGGAAACCCCCAGAGGATGAATACTAACACTCCTTAGTAATATCAGGAGTTACAATTTTGTAAGGAAGCTGTTTTGCAGTATCTGTGGGGCTGGCTAACACTTTAATACAATGAAAATTAATTGCAGTATTGCATGTAAGAGGGAGCCATCAGTACAGGTGGATCAGAGTGAAACAAAATAATGAATGACTGGCTTTGCAGTGGAGCCGAGGGCAAGCACCATGGGCAGTGCAGTTCATCACTAAAATGTTTAATTTACTTATAAAAGCACAAGATCATGTATGTATAAAACCACTTGAGAAAATTTATAGCAAAAGAAAAACCCTGAATTTTCTTTTATGGCACGAATCTATAAATATTTATTTCCCATATTTTAACTGATAAGCTATATATAAATATAACTCAATCCACGCTTAAGATCCATTTGCATTGTAGATTAGAAAGACAGCAAAGAACCAATATTGCTAGAACAATCCTAGAGGGCTGGATTATATCTGTTCATGTGCATCAACTTATTCTTTATTTCCTTTCCATATACGATTTTATGTGGAAGTGAAAAATTATTTTGAATCCAATAGTCATTTCATTAGTCAGAAAAGACTCTCTCGCTGTTTGGAACCTGAGGTAGTAGCTTGAAATAGTTTTCTCTGAGCCCATTTTAACATAAAGGAAAATGTGAAAATTTAGGATTTACTGCGGAGCTTACAGTTTTATACAACAGCAGTGAATCTAACATAAAATGGTAACCACCATCAACAATATGCATGAGATAGTATAAAGCAGTAAGCAGTGCTGGTGGTATCTCAGCATTGTGGAGTTGTAAATGTTGACATTTTGATGGTTACTGTGGTATTAAACCATGACCAATGTATTTGTCATTTTACTGGCCTGCCGGGATCAGCAAAAAGTTGTTTTGAAAAGCAGCCTTCAGGCTTTGAAAAGCAGTTATCATATTTCCACTGCCTGATAAATACAGCTGTGGAGTGTGCCACACAATTATATCACTTAGAATATCCATTCTTTTCCTGCCCTGTAAACGCCAAGCACTGAAGCGCGTGGACTTACTGTGCGTTGGCCTGACACATCCATTAGACGTACTGGCAGCAAGTCACCTGAAGCAGGCAAGGCAGGAGAAAAATGGGATTCATAAGTAGTAAAAGTGTATCGCTCCTGACATCTCTTGGAATTTTCCTTCCCCAGTTGAGAAATAAGCTTGACATTGGCCAGCTAATTCCTCATGTTGGTTTGTCAGAGCTGTAACACTGTTAGAGGACTGCTATAAATAAAAATTAGATACTGCTGTACAGATTGGTTGCAAAATAGTGTTGTTGTGGGGAGTTGATTTTTATGTTCCAACAAAGCAGATATGTGGTTTGTCATAAATTTCACACAGCTTTGGTTTATTCAGATTTATAACTGAAGCAGTCATGACTAGCTTTGAGGGCAAGCAGAGCATTTAGAGGGAAAAAAACCACCAAAACCAACACTTGACCTTTGAATACAATTTTGGCCTAATTGTACCTTCCAAACATTTTGCTTTAAAAACACTACATCTGGTTTTGTTTGTTTTCTTAACGGTGGTCTAGGATCTATTTGCATTAGACCTGGAACCCTACAGATACAGCGGAGTAAATATGACAGGCTTTCGCCTGCTCAACATCGAGAACCCACAAGTTTCGTCAGTCATTGAGAAATGGTCAATGGAGCGTCTGCAGGCGCCACCAAAACCAGAGACTGGCCTCCTCGATGGCATGATGACAGTAAGTGAACAACCACAATGATTCAGGGCATCTACAGCATGCTTCGCAATGCTGTTCTCGCAGATGTGAACCAATCCTATTACTGCTTTATTTCACGATGCAAACGCCAAAGCAGCATCCCCACAACAGACTTCCTTTGATCTGCTTCTACCCAAAAGTGCATTTACCCTGTGAACCAATGTTGTACTCATCTGTGGGACAAACCACTGCCAGGCAGCTCTAGAGATGAGTAGCAATTCTCCATCATGGTGCCATCCAGCTAACACCATTCATCTTAATGTTGTCAAATGTATATACTGCTGCCTCATTTCTCGAGTAATGTTCTGGATGGAGTGAAGAACATAACAGGAAATAAAAACTTTCAGAGCAGGTGTACAATTTATAACCTGCAGGGAAAGATATTGTACATGTGGACAGGTAATAACATTTTTAAATTGGAAAAGTGCCCTTTCTCTTCATTTCCATCATCTACAGCAACTCTGGCTTTTAAGATATAATTTAAAGGTAAATGAAAGGTATCATCAAGCCAGGAAATTAGGATTTCCTCCCTATCAGTCCCCCAGGAAGTAACAGAAAGTGGGAACAATTACATGGACAGAGTGACTTCATTCAGTTTTGTGGGGTGAAGGGTTGCCATCTTTTTGCAGTATAAGATAATGTATCTTATGTACTGACTAGAGTTCGAAGTGATATGAAATAGACATTATTGCACATGATTGCAGGGAAAATTTTGAAACATCCTAACATCCTGAAGAGAAATGCATTATGTGTGCTATCTCTAGCATTTCAAAAAATGTTGCTTGTTTGGGCAGTGCCATTGTGCTCACTCATATGCAAACAGGGGAGAAAGCTGTCCCTGGGGACTTCTGATGTGAATA
Organism: Scopus umbretta; assembly: GCA_013400535.1. NCBI lineage: Eukaryota > Metazoa > Chordata > Aves > Pelecaniformes > Scopidae > Scopus > Scopus umbretta. The sequence continues at coordinate 12,281 of VZTL01058849.1, read as the reverse complement.
CGCAGGACCTGCAAGGGTAGCTATTCACACATAGCTATTCACCTGCATTCACCCAACTGTAAAACTAGGAAAAACAAAGTTCTTACTAGACTCTATGCTCTCCTCTGTGTCTCTGACTCTTATCATTTCCTACAATCTCTCAGTGTCCTTGATGCTCTGAAACAGCATGAGCACCAAGTAAAGCATCTTCCTAGTTGGCTGTGTTCATTTAAATATTCATAGCAAGTTCTGCTTATTCAGTTTGATGGAGAGCTGCAATACTGCTATATTTCATTAGACAATAAGGCTATGACAAGCTGCACAGTATAAGGAGATCAGGATTACATGTCCTATTGTTAACTCAGGATTTCTCCCTTCTGGTTCATGCTATATTGTTTGCCCTGATGTCAGCTTGTGGGAAGTCAGCAGGGCATGACCAAGAGAGTTCTGAGTTTGTGTCCCACTTTATGCCCAAGCTGCCCACAGAGGCACAGTTGTTCTAATGGGATCTTTGGGTTTCTTTGCAAAATTTTAAACAGAATACAAAAATCAGAAAAACAAGTTCCAGGACTAAGTCTTAGTCCCTTTTTCTTATGCACAAGTACAGACTAATATAAGGTGGTTTGCTTCAGAAAATGAGGTGACCTTTTGTTCTTCCATGCAACCCCAAGCCCTAAAGCAGAACAACAGCGAGAGGAGAAATAAAAGGCTAAGAGAGGTAACATAACCTCCCAGTTGCTGCACAGCAGGATGGATGAGTAACAAGTTACACAAGCACCAGATTCAAACAGCCAAGTCTGGCAATGCTGCCAACATACAAACACTGTAGGATGCACCATGTTAACAAGTAAAAGCATCGGTGGTCCCAGGTAAGAGTGCAAAGTGAGGTGCACTGAAGCATTTTCACCAAGTACCTCCAGAGTTTCTAGGCCTGGGACACAGGCAAGACTGGGACTCCAGTGATCAAATAAAATTCAGTCCTGAATGGACATGTCCCCAGTCTGATGTAAAAGCTGATCTGAAGTCCATTAGCATTGATGGGAATCTTTCCATTGATTTTGAGGGATTTTGGATCAGGCCTTTAGTCTCCAGGTCTGCTTGGAACAACTATCTGTTTTAAGACACTTGACACTGAGAACAGCTGTTATTGTCTCCTGCTTGCCTCACCACTTATAATGTTTTCAATTTGCTCTGATTGTGGGAGCATCGTTTTGGGCAGATCCTGACTAGCGTGTCAAGAGCGATTCCTCATCTGCAATATATTAAGATTAGTTGATAAATTCAGATCACATTTGATTGCCAGCAAAAACCTCCAATGCTGATAAGACTGATGCTGTTGTAATTTACTTAGGTAAATGAAACAGACAAAGAATCAAATCTATTAATTTCCCAAAGGAATGGCATGGGAAAGGAATAAAAAATGGATTAGCTTTGCAGTTCATATAAATGAGTCCAGTTTCTCATCTGCAGAGTTAGTACTTTTTTTTAAGGCCCCTGCTTAATTATTCAATAGCTTTACAAGAAAGGTAAGAACTTCATTTTTACAACATCCCTGTGCATTAAGTGAAACATGTCCATTGCTGCCTCACACGTGATGGAACTGAAGCACAAGGCAGGCGAGGACAAGATTTTTCTAAAACTTCCCAGTGACAAAGCTAACAGGGATTGCAATCTCAGTTTGAGGCTTACTGGGCATGCTTTTACACCAATAAACCCATTCTCAAAAGAAACACAGATGCACAAACAGCATCCGGTAATTTTAGTAATAGTTCATTATGTAAGGGCTGTATTCATCTGCCCTGTCTTAGACAACTAGAAGTTAGATGTGTAAGCACAACTTAATCACCGAAAAAGGCACCTCAAAAGGACAGTTCACCTCTCTCTAAGACAGCATAGAACAGCCCTAGACAAATCTCGGTGGGGCCATTTCACACATTTGTGCCAAAAGCCAAGATCCTTCAGGGCAGTAGACACTTAGAGACAGTAGATGCCTGTCTGGTGCGATACCTACCAGGTGCTCAGTGGGACTGATTTCCCTGGAAAGGAGAGCCTGCCTACCCCATGGGGAAGAAAGCAACCCCACAAGTGACATGAGAAGAACAGTGATGGAGAGCTAATACAGGCCCCAGGCGGGCAGTCCTCCTGCACACCCCCATGCCATGCCACCATGACACGCCAACCTGCAGGCTGGGCACCTGGCTTGAGTACCTGCATGGTGCTTTCAAATGACACAGCTGAAGGTGCTTATAGTCTTTGGCAAATCCCATGAGGAACCTATAGAAGACAGAGTACTGCAAAGTGCTAGGCCCTAAGACGTGCCTGGAGGATGGGACCTGGGCTGCTGTATCACCTGAGGTTTCTTGAAACTCCTCTCCATGCCACAGTGGTACTCATGCAGTCCTTCTTGTGCTGGACCCACGGACTTCTCTCTTCCTATAGCTACCCAATGTAGTTTTCTTCCCAATGCTTACCTGAAAATACTCTGAAATTAATATAAGCTGCCAAAAAATTAATTTTATTACACCTCAGATTTCCATGGAGAGCCCAGTAGTGTGTTTTTTCCATAACAGCAGCCCAGGGAAATGGTTCTCAGTACAGAAAATCAGGGACCGGTCACAAAGATGTACATTAAACAAAGCCTTTGTGTTTTTTCATGCAGACTGAAGCAGCTCTGATGTACGATGCTGTTTACATGGTAGCAGTGGCCTCCCAGCGTGCCTCCCAAATGACTGTCAGCTCCCTACAGTGCCACAGACACAAGCCGTGGCGTTTTGGACCCAGATTTATGAATCTGATAAAAGAGGCAAGTGTAGACCATCTGCTTGTGGTCAGCATAATCCTTCCTTTCTTCTTGACTGCACTGGCTTGTGTTGCTCCCTGCTCTTTGTCATATGCTATGCTCTGGTTTCTGGCACTTGGATATCCAATTCTTCCTCACCTTCCTAGCAGAGAAACATTTATTTACAGACACAAGGCTGCCACTTGCATTCTGGGGGGGACTTTATCTGGTCTTTCATAATAAGAAACTGCTAAACCATAGGTGTGATAAAATCTCAGACTAACACACCATAAGACTTCCCAGTTTTTTTTTGCTTGGTAATGTTTATTATGGATGTTTATAATTTCTAAAAATATGAGATACCTAACAACAGCCATTCTAGACATTGAAAGAAAAGTGAGTCTGTAGCTCTGTCTTTGTTTCACCACTTAATTCCAATTGTTTTACAGATTGTTTGATCAGTAATCAATATCTCATAAAAATCCATCACTGAGCTAGCTTGATCTACAGATGTTCCAAAAAATACCCACTTGAGCTGAAATGCCTTCACTTTTCCAAAAATTGAGTTTTCATTATGAATTTCAAATGGAAACTTTTCCTTTAGGGAAGAGTGTGGAAGCAAAAATTGGAAATTATGTGGAGTGTACTATATATACTTCATCTTTTCCCGCAGTTCTTGTCCATGGCAGTGTGATTCCTATCAAAGCTACATCCATTAGCACTTGTGTAGGTGGAACAGGACTTGTAGGCTGAGGTACAAGGTAAGTGGTGGCAGCATGTCAGGGCATACACCTGAATCCAGAAATACAGCAGGAGCAAACTGAAAGACAAGACATGTGGTGGGTACAGAACATGTAGAAGAGCTGTCATCACCTTCTCCAAACTTTTCCAAGTAATTTTTTAGAATTGGCATAGAAAATATACAACATGGTGATTCACCTACACAGAAAAAATTGAAAATTACTGAAACAGTGCTCTCCACACAGGGTGTTTTATGAATTTTAAGGTTTCCTTGTAAGCTTCTCTCTTTGAAAGTATAAAGAAAAGACAAGAATTACCCCAGTACTCAGGGACCTGACTTAAGAACTAAGGAAACTTTGAGATACTTTCCTCACTGCAACACAATCATAGAAACACCCAGAGGAGTCAGGGAAGCAGCACTGGTAAAGATTACTTCTCTCACACTGACATCAGCCATGCTGCATCCAGCTCCCCCCACTGGGGGGGAGGTGGGAAGACTGTAGCAGGAATAGTAAAAGACAGGTGAAAATTGTCTCAGAAGTGTCTGTAATAAAGATGAACTTCTCCTTCCTTCCCCTCTGATTTGATCTAAGTGGGAACCTTTGCTCTTCTACCTCTTAATCTCAAACTAAATGAGGTATCATTGCTACTTATATGATTTGTGGTGCATTTTAAGAATAAATATAATGAAATTGAAAGTTACCAAGAGACTTTGTATCAGTGAAAGCACCTGCATAATTTTACAGTGGTGACCTACCAGTTTTGGGTGATGCTAAGTATATAGCACAAGGGTGCTGAATCCTAAGCCAGAAGAAGTACTTTGACCACGAGTACCATACATATCCTGGCAGATCCGATTCAAAGCTTAAACAATTATACAGTTCACATTAATGATGTACAGCTAGCTTCTTTTGCATGGAGTGAGAGATGTGAGCTAATTACTGATCATTTTGCAGATAGTGTCTTTCATGGTCAGTAAAACATTGATTTAAATACTCCAGGAGTCTTATCTTCCTGTTTCTGTTGTAGCCAAAAAAGATGGTTGTTAAAAGTAGAGAATAAGGTTTAATAAGACAGTATTACATTTCCTGTAATGGCTATAACAGGTGTTGGAAGCTAAATAGCAAATGGATTTGGACCTCCCTAGTTCACGTTAGGATCTAGTTTGCTTAACAAGGTTAGATGAACTTTATAAATTAGGAATCAATCTAATAGGTATGAAGAAAAAAAGACAGAATGATAGTTTAGGCCTACATAAATACAATTTAATTCTATTATTTTGTGACATAATACTGACAGTCTGTGAGGGCATTTTACAGACTGGTCTGAAGACAAATATTCTGTACTGCTGTCTAAATAAACAACTTTCAGACAAAGAGGTTGCCTGCAAGGAGTCCTGCAGGTGCTAGAGCTTAGCAAGTACTTCAATGGCTTTATGGTGGGGTTTTGCATTTTATTTTAGTGGTGATAAGAACTGCAGTGATTTCATTTGCTTTGTGGGCCAATGCTATAAAATGACAGGCTGATGGTAATAGAAAGGTCCTCAGAACTGACCTGGACATGAGCAGGTGTTAAGGTGGAAAGCCTCTGACTTGTATAGCAGCTCATAGGCTGCTTCTCTCTTCACTCAGGAGATGGCAAATTAATTTTTTTCAGCTTGTCACTGTTGTGTTGGGAAGTCAAGTTCAGGTCATACCTGATCCTCAGGTATACATGAGTTAGCTTCTTCCTGAAAGCAACAGGAAAGTGGACATCTTAAGGGCAAAATATTACCTTTTGACTCATGCTGATCTGAATGCATGTGCATTGGAGTCAGTTTCTGAATTTTCAGAGTACATGAAAACAAAAGATTGCTAGTTCAATGTGAGAATACTCCTCTCTCTAACTTAGGACTTCAGGTAAGCATACCAGGTAACAGCAGTAGCAGATCCAATGCATATTTTGCTTAATGACCAAGACTTGAAGTGCTACCAGCAAGACTGTAGGAGAAAAGCACTAACAAAAATTTCTGAGGTTACAGAATAATCAATTACAGCAACAAAAAGAGTAATCTTCTATGCTCTAAAGATCTCATGAGCTAATGCTGATTGTAGGAAGCATTTGGATATTTGCAGAGAAAAGCAAGCCTGGCCAACCCCCCCGCCCCCAGCCCTGAGGATGGCTTTGAGGTCAGAGAGGTCATCAGCTAGTTCCTGCGAAGGAAGATACTACATAAAATACACTGTCTGGGATCATGACTCTTCTACAATAGTTCATTAAGACCTTTTTATTGAAAAGTAAATCCTTGTCAGAAACTTTTGTCTCTCAGTGACTAATGTCATTCATATCTAAATGATATTTTAATCTTTTAGACCTTATGGAAGGATTTCCAGTGAGTACATCTTACCTGTGCCCAGAAAGAAAAAAGAGGTCATTGCCTCTCTTCAGAGAAGGAATAGGAAGAGAAAGGATGATTCTACCTTTCCTAAAAGGAAAGTGTGTGTAAACACGAAACAGGTGTTTATAATTGAATCATCAAATTCCCTGGTCATGTCCTCTTTAAAACATGAGATAAGCCCCAAAATAATGATTGTCTGTTATTCAATTTTCATCTAAACCAATGTGAGCTTCCCTCACTCAAATCCAGTAACAATTAAAAGAATGAATGTGTAAAGAAGTGTTTCAGAAGACAGAGATGCAGACTTTATCTTGAGTGACTTTATCAAATCCCCTCAAACAGAATCACACATGCAAATCTCAAAGATTGAAAGAAATGTGAAGCATTTATATCTACATTTCAGTTTATGTTGTGGTTTTGACAAGATACATTTCAAGCTCGTCTAGTTAGTAGAGACCAGGAGTGAGAGGAATCCATCTAGATTCTGCATCAAGTAATTGATTATAGCCTTCCTTTTGTGGTGTCACATTAAAAATTCTCGAGAAACCCCTGAGCCGAAACAATTTTTTGTGTAGGCTAATGTGATGACCATTGAAAGCAACAAGATATGTGCACTTGGTCATTCAGGCATTACCATGTCTATAAAACTTTCAAGCATCTGTCTCAACTTATTTGTAATAAATCTTCTGAGTGAAGATGTCCCAGTTGGACTGGAAAGCCAACTTCATTCGAATACTTTCAAGCTCAGGAAACTCTTTCCTTGGAACTTATAAAGGGTTTGCCAGCCCTCTGCTAGCTGATTTTAGTTTCTACAAGTAATAAGTAGCATGCCACATAGAATATTTCTGGCCTGCAACAAAGACAAGGATTAGTAAAATTAAGTCCCTGAAGAAGCCTGCTTAAATTCTCACATCATTTGTCATTGTTGAAGATTTAAAATGAGATCTTAATTTAGCTTATTTGTGTACAGGAAGAGTACTGTAAATGTAGAACTCATTCTACAGTTTTTAAGGCATCTGGCACTGTGTGACTCTGGTCTGTGGATAACACTCTGCTTCAAGACTAAAATTAATTAAAGAAAAAAGACATATCCAGTCCTTCCCTGTACAAGAGGAGAGCAACTAATTCAACATCAAGAAATGAAATTATACAACAAGACCATCTGTATTATCTTAGGTTGTTATGTCGCCTGCTTTTTGAAACCATGTTGATAATTCAGAACACAGAGTGTGGTACTCTGTGTTCTGGTTGCATTGGCTATAAATGTTTTTATTTCATGTTTCTTCTTTACAAAAAGAAAAGGAAAAAAATCCTCATCCTGTATACAGAAGAATGTAATTCCTGGAAAGTTTTCTTCCAAACTCAAGGCATTTAAGGAAATGATAGCCTTACTCTGTTGAGGAAGAGTCCTCTCTGTCAGCATAATTAAGAAGACTGGGAAACAGGGATGTGTTATAATTTCCAGTCACCACAAAAAGAGCTGGGAAGACCTGAACCACAGGAAAAAGGTCCTGACAATCCTCTGAGCTGGACCACTTCTTCATGTAGACTAATGACCATAGAAAGCAACAAGATGGGTGGACTTCGTCGTACAGGGAATACCACAACTGTATATCTTTCAAGCCTCCAGCTCAACTTATTTGTAATAATTCTTCTGAGTGAAGATGATTCAGCGTGTTAGTCACTTGCTAGCCCATACTTGCCTCCAACACCAGCTGCATGTCTACTCACCTGTGCTGAGAGTGTACAAATGATTTAAAAACTCCTGTCTGTCCTGAGGTATCTGCTATATACATGCTTATTTTAGACCTGATTGATCTACAGTAAGAAAGTAGTAGATTTCTCTGTTTTCTCATATTTTTAGTGCTGTTTTGCAGTTCTCAGATATTGGGTTTTTTTTCAGCACATAAACGTTTAAAAGTTTATATCCTTTAAAGCTCTGCACTGTTTAACATTTACCCAGCACTTTAGATGGATGGAAAGTCCCTACTCTCTCTTTCTGATCAGCCAGTGCAGGTGAGATCCTGCCAGTTTGTTTTTCTCTTGGCACAGAAGCAGCAAGCAAACATCCTAAGGACTGCTAGATTTCCTGGGAAGCTCCAGTGCAGGGAACAGAAGACAGAACTAATGAGTTGATGATGGCACAATCATATCCAGATCGATTTTGTCCAAATTTGATGGGCTGACTAACATTTTGAGAAAGGGACAGGAACGCACAAAGTCTTGTTTAACTGGTAGCAAATCACAGGATGTAATTTTCAGGGGTTTCTTGATAACACCTAAATCTAAACAAACATCACTGGAAGAAGAAGGAACTGAAGATTTTTCATTACAGGAAAAGTACAAAATTAAAATAAGACAGAAAGGAAAGCAATCTGTCTGGGGAGATATTAATCATTTTATTTTTTCTTTTTTGTTAAAATTGGCAGCATCTGCAAACAAAGGAGCACAAAACATCTTGTAAGAGAACAGAATATTTATTTTGTTTCATGGTCTTTTATTACTACCAAAGCCAACAGGTAAGAGTATTTTCACAGGAATAAAGATCTACAGTGTGGAATAAAAAAAGAAATGAGCAGGACAAGACTCTCGATGTCAGAAGACCCAAGGACTCACCATCTCCCCTGCTGTCTGAGGAAGGATCTGTTTGTCAGTCACCCAGTCTTTCTGCTGCACAGAAATCTCTGTGCATGTGACTGGGGAAAGATGACTATTTCAGCTCCAAAACATAAAACAACATCTCTTCTGCTGTACCTTTGTCACTGTGTTTTAGTGTTGAGTCAATTACAGCATCTATAGATACTGGCTGCAGCTATTCTCTGGGCTCTGATGCTGCAATATTTAGTTAATTCAAAGAAAAGCAGTTATTCACTTTGGTAGGACTTCCCTCACCAGATAATTTGATATTAGGATTTGATCCACTCTCATTAAAACAAACATTTTTCTTTTACTTTTGAAAAACTTAGTTCTAGTCCATGAAGTAAGGGATGCATTTCTGATACAAGCCTTTTACTGTCTGTTACTTTGATCTGAAAACTCTTAATTAAAAGAACAAACAAAACAACTGTTAGACTTGTATCCCATGATGATTTATTAGGAAATAAAGGTCAGCTTTCCAAGAAGATAATGTATGGCTGAGGTTAATGCCAATAGGGAATCCTATTCTGGAATCAAATTTCAAGTGCAAAATCACTTAAATTTTGGAATCATCTATGCACAGATTGCAAAATAATAGTCCTAGAACTTGCATACTAAGAATAAATACATATTGAATTAATAAAAAATTATCCGCAAGGTTCTGATTCTGTGATATCTAAAATCAAAACAAGAAATATGACAAAAAGTTTATATATGTCTTCCATTCTGCTTTTACTTTCTTAAATATTACCTGGAAAGTAGATTTGTTTATAAAAAATGAGCAAGAATTGTTATAAAGCGATTTTATCTGAATATATGGAGGATATTTTGGTATATGCCTCACAAAACCTTTTTTCAGACCATATTTTATATGTCCTGGCCTACTAAAAGTGCTCATCATTTACTCCACACTGATACTTTGATTTAAGTGTTAGTGCATGGCCTAAACTGGATGATAGTTATTTGTACTGAAGAAGCTCCCAGCTGTAGTCACATCACCATTGAGCCATTCACTGTGCACAGTCTTTGCTCCAAAGAGCTTACAAGGTAACTGTTAAATGCAAATAATTTAGGTTTTGGAGCAGTGTACTCTCATTGAAACAATCTGCTCCTCAACCACACAACCTCCTACTCACTCATTCACAGATCTGCCAGCACATGGGTCCCATTATCTCAGGGGGAAATGACCCAGTGCTTTGCACCACATGAAGCCCCACAGGCTTCTTGTCATACCTGTTGTTCAATGGGTCGATGTCATTGTAATAGGACAACAGCTCAGTTTGGGGAGGACATTTCCCACCCAAGATGATGGATGGGAATGGCAAAGCTTTGGCTTTGGGTCCTGGCTCTGCCACAAACTCTGTGCAACCATGAGCAAATCACTTCAGGAAAGCTCCAAAACTTGTGCCCCATAGGCAAAACTAGTCATTGTTTGGTAGGTGCTTCCAACACACTGGCATGATCAGGCTGTTCACCATCCATGTTTGTAGCTACCACATCACTCTAAAACAAAAGTGGCAGGACCTAAAGTCTAGGTGAAAAAGTCCTGTAGCTGGAAATGCTGTGATTCCCCTCTGTAAAAGACAGAGGATGGCTTTTGTCTAGTTAGCAGCGTGGAACAGGATTTCTCTACATACTGTCTTGCCTATACAAGTAGTATCTGTTACAATGGGATCCCAATCCCCATTAACACAGTAGTGTAAAGTTACGGTTTCCAAGTTCATAGTCAACAGTAATCCCATTCAGACACTTCAGTGACAGTCATGTTCGTACATGGTAAGATAGACTCTGCTCTTAATAGGAAGAATAGTGGCAAAGTTTGACCTTCCCTTCAGATTCCTCACACCCACTCCCTCACCTCTGGTACTGATATAAAGCAATCTGGTAGGTGTAAGCTTTAAAGGAACTCAGAGGTTTTTTCAAACATATGCTCTGAAATGAATCTACTTAAGCTGTCATCCTCAAGTATTCAGGGCTCATTTGTCAAATTTGTCACACCAAAAACCTTTCATATGACTACCCCGAACGTCATTAAGCTCAACCACTGCTCTGGAAATGAGTGCTCTTGAGTGGCTCACAGGACAGCCTGTGACTTTCCCCCTTCTCTATTTACCTCCCATTTCTCTCTCTTGTTTCAAGGCAGGGGTGTGCTCAGTCTTATAACAGCTGTTTAAACTCCTTCCTAAGAACAAACCTCTCCCACACCTCCTCTTTTTGATTCCAGTTCTGCTGAGTAAAATCCTGGTACAGTTCCAGTCCTGGTCCTCTTCTGAGTAAAGAGACTATGAAGCATCAAGATTTTCAGTGGGGTAGATAAAACGCTGTAATGGAGAATGCTGAAATTCTTTTTATTACATCTGTTATGCTAGATTTGGACCAGGATAATGGTAGAGTCATACACTAAGTCACTATATTCCATAATCCTTGAGAATGTCTTTTAATAAGAGGATTAATTGTAAAGGCTGATAAGTTGATGTGTGGCTCAGAGCACATTACGATTTCCACTGCAACTAGAATCAATATCACTATCACTGTCACTTAAGTCTATCAACTGTGTCTGCAATTCTAATAAAGCAGGAGCTTTCTCTTCCAAAAGGAAGGAAAACCAAAGGAAAATTGAAGTAAACTTTTTCCTTGATCATTACCATTTTGGTTGGTATATAGTAATATTGTTATTTATGGCTTTGGAAGATTTTGTTCTAGAAAAGTGATTTGTGGTATTCTGAGCATGTGGCCACAGTAGGTTTAGGTATGCCTATGTTTTATAAATTTTTCAGATATCTGATTTTGTAGTCAAGAAGCAAAAGTTTACAGTGTGTGTGTGGGGGGAAACCATGAGAAAAAGAGCTCACTAACTGTCTTGTCCCTTACCATCAAACAACACAATCAATGTCCTCTGTATATGTGCATTAATCATTGTCAATAATTCTGTAACCATCAGAGTTCTGCTCTGTTAATAAGTCTGAGACTCAATCCAATGGAGGAGACATCATCAGCCACCTCTGCATTTGGATGCCAGTTAGCACCACAGCCCTCATCAGAATTTTGGATTATCAGTTTAAAACTAAAGTAGATCTTCACCTTCTTTATAAGCAGGTAATACTGACTAAACAGAACAGGTCTGTCACTCTGGTACACCTGATATGCCATTTGAGATTCCCATATGTACTCATCTGCCACCTTTTCTTAAAAGCTGAATTGGCATGGAGACACTAGCACTTGTAGAGGTTGCTTTGCTGTCATTCACTCTAGGCTGCTAACATTTAGCTGAAGTAAAATGTTCTAGTGAGATGGCGGCTAAAGGAAATTATGATGCAAACTCTCTCCTCAGGACAAGACTGGTTCCCTTTCAAGGTGCTCATTTTGGTAGATCAGCACAGAAGCAGAATGAATTTCATAATCTCAGTCCAAACGCATAATGTATTCATTTTAGAGGATATATAGGTCCAAAAAGACTATGATGTTAATATGTCTCTGGCACTGTGCAATGGCAAATGAAAAAACATAATTTGGGGATTTGAATACTAATTCTTCCTGAACTCCAGGTCAGATGATGGCCAATATTTTTTTCCATTGTTTCATTCATCATTAAAAAAAGAAAGAAAAACAACAGCACAATGATGGTGCAAGTTGATACCTTTTACTTCACAGCTGTGGTTAATTAGAAATGTACAATAAATCAATAACTGATGTTAAGTTTTGCCTAGTAAATTCTGACAATAAACAGATTATAACCCCAAGAATTAAAAATAATTAAAATTAAAAAAA
>VZTL01058848.1:288-10770 GCA_013400535.1 Scopus umbretta | reverse complement strand
TTTTTTTCCTTTTTTTTAAAGAAAGGAACATAGACGATAAGCACCGACATCTTCTTGGAGCAAGGGAAAGTCTGACTCTTGGTCACAGGTAGAGAAGTTGTGTCATTTGCAAAAAAGTTCAAGGAGGTATCTCAAGCCACAGTGGAGAAAACGCTGGCTTGCGCTGCGGCTGGGCTCAGCCCAGGGGCCGCGCGGCTGGCTCTGCAGTTACCCTCTGCCAGCTGCAGAGAGCTCACGCCGCTTTGGCACCAGTGCGCCCGGGGGCCCTGAGACCCCCACCACCAGCATGACGTGGGACTGTGCTCAGGAATGGTCACTGCTCCCTGCAAGGTGGAAACACAGAGTACCATTTCTAATTGTGGCCTACCAAATAGCGTGCCCTTTTTGACAAGAAATTACTTAACACTTAGCATCTCCTGAACACCCTTTTGCTAGAGAACCGAAGCAAGGCAGATGTTAACCCATTCATTTATTACCCCAGCCCGGGGCGGGGGGGCGGGACTCGGGGGAATGTGAAGCTGATGGTGCATCTTGAAAGGCTGTTCGAGGTGTGCAAAAACTGAGAAATAGAGTTTGCAAATTCTTTGGCATGATCAATACTGCTCTCCAGCTCCCGATTCCCTTTATCGATGACAGCCTCTCTCGTTGCAGTGATTAGAGACTCTACATCTTTTAATCACAAAGAACATGACAACTACACCCTATCTATAGCTTTGTGATTTACAGCAACTGATGCACTATCACAATTGCATTAGTGCAGTGATAGCTTTCGGGTGTTACCCAAGCAGCCGAATTTAAATATGGTTGCATTTGAGACAAACTGACAAGGAAAATCTGATGTTTGAATCCAGCACTGATTTTAACCCATTCAGCTTCCCTTGTCTCCCTCTGCCTGTTAGCAGCAGGGATGAACCATTCTTTTCCTGCCTCACCAATTCTATCCATAAGAAAATGGAAAGCTGACCTGTGGACTAAAAGGAGAAGCCATATGACGGGGTTGTCTTGTGCATATGTTAACAGACAGAATGTAAGTTTTGGGAGCAGCATCCTGCTCTTCTAATAAAGTATCAACTCCTGTTGCTATGAGTGGATGGATTTTAGCTTAGCCAGTATGGCCATTATTAGGGATTTTTTTTTACATGACTCCCCAGTTTATACAATAAAGTCATTTGAACATTGATGCTTCTTTTTAATTTCAGGGGATTTGTTTGTTTTATTTTTAGTCTGATTCCTGACAGAAATGAGACACCCACAGGTTGCAGTCACGGGAGTCTGAAATAATGCATGTGTCTGTGCTCTCATACAAAAAGGGTGTTCAACTCAGCCCTGCTGTCCCAGCATCAAGGTCAAAAGATACAGAAACTCTTCAGAGTTTGAAAAGAAGGCAGTGGGGGAGAGGAGAAGGACCCTACTGCTGTCCCATTACAGGAAAAGCCAATAAAGCTCACCCTTTGTAAGATATCAGAGGATCCACATGAGAGAGAGACATTGCAAGCCAGGCTTCATTAGCTCCTCCGCTCACAGAGTGACTTCTTTTACAAGAGAACAGAAGATTTCAGTCTCCTGAGCTGAAAAAAAAGCACAGGCTGGCAGGGAAGAATGAGACTAGATGAAAAGCAGGTTCTTCTTATCTCTTTCTAAATATTGTCATACAAAGTATTGGCTTGCATCCCGCCGGCAGTGTCCCACCTAACAGCACTCAAAACAATGAGCAAATGCCAGAGCTGGTGCCTGCTACTTGCAGGCAATGGGAACCAATTCAGGACAAATTGCATCTTTTCCTGAAGCCTGACCCAGTGCCAAAATGGCTGTGGCATGCGTCACGGACTTCTTGGAAGACCTCAGTTCAGCTCGCTGCCCTGCCAGTTGCTTCTCATGCAAGCTCAGGAGACCGCACTCTCTGTCTGACCCTCAGCTTCTACCTGAAGGCCAGGACAATGGCACAGGGACTCAGGGAAGACCAAATCACACCTGACAGGGGGAAGCCATTTCATTATTCCCTACACCAGCACCTCAGCTGCAGGCACACAGCCAGCCACAGAGCATTTCCTTCCAAGAGCTTTTGGATTTACAGCAAGAAACCAAAAAGTACAATTCTAATATGTCATGAGAGATCAAGGACACTACCGATGGCCTAGATCTCTGTAACAGAAGTATCCCAGCACAACCCTGCATCACCTCCCAGTGTCCCCATTTATGCAGTTAACTGCTGGCAAGCATAGCGCTGGCACCAGATCTAGCACGCTCTGCATTTATCAGAACAACGGGCAGGGCTGGCACTGCTTCTCCTCTCGCTTTGAACGCAAAGAACAAGGCCCGGAGTGACCAGCCCTTTCACCAGCCCTGCAGCAGGGCAGAGAGGGAGGACACAGGGAGAACTGAAGAGCTAATTTTCCATACATCAACACAAAACCTCAGAATTAACCTACAACATTTATTATACAGTTAATTTACATACAACATCCTGGTGGTGTTTCGGAATATTTTGAATCACTAGGGATTATCAGGGCCTCCAGACTGCAGGCAGGAGTCCATGAAACAGAGGTACTTGCTCTCTCCCTTCCTCAGCAGAGATCCCCCAACCCGGACAGTCTGTCCAGCCTCTATGCCCTCCTCTGCCACCACCTTCTAGGAAGGGCTACTGAGCAGGATGCAGCCAGTTGCCTGGAATCAGCCCCATCAGGCTGGCTGCAAACTTGGCTTTGCTGCTGGAGCTGATAATTTTCTGCTGATGACAGAGCACAGGAGTGGACTGAACTGTGTGTTTAGTTTGGGAATGTTTAAATAGCTGGAAGGATGCTCAGCGCCCGTGTGCGTAGATTGTTTATTGTTCTAAATCGAAAGCCAATATATAAACACACATCTTTTAAAAAATCTACTCTTTTTCTTAAAGCCCTGAAAACCCACCCAGACTATTAAGTTTCGTTTCTGGGATAAAATCTGTCTGTCGTCGCTGCATGCATGGCAGGACCCTGGCAGCGCTTGAACGGACTAATTCCTTGTGCAGCGGTACTGTGCTTCTGCCTGCTCCCTTTGTACCACTTGAGCTGCAGTTTCATTAAAATCCAGGTACACACTCCGAGGCACAGGGTTGCAACCGTGTTGTGACCCTGCTGGATTGGCGTACTTGCCCAGTCTGTTGTCTTGAGGCTCTACTGACAAGTATCAACTGAGATGCTAAACACAGATTTAAGAAACTTGTTTTAGGCAGCTGCTGTATCCTTTCCAGTCTGGATATTCCGCTTCTGGATACAGCTCCTAAGAATAAACAACTGTTGTAATCACAGTAAAATAAATACTTTATTACAGTTGAATAATGTTGGTTCTAATTACAGTATCATTGATGTATTTTCCTATTAGAGGAAGATTTCCACTTATTCTTTTTTATACTTATTTACACAAAACATAATACTCAGCGTGATGTTTGCAATTGAGCTGCTGCTGCTCTCTTTTCCTGCCAGTTTTACAGCTGGGTTGTTAGGCAAAGTTGATCTCACATCCTTCCAAAAATCAAATGGGTATCAACTTAGCCCGGACAACTGCTCTCAGAAAGGGGCTCTTCCTATGCCTACTAGGGCTTAAATCCCCTACAACTGCTCTAGCATCTGAATGGGAGACTTTTCCAAAGAATCAAAAAGCCTTCTGGATCAGACCTAACAGACATTAGCTTTGTTCTCAGTGCTCAGTTGGCTGTGTTAGGAAACTCAGGTTGTTATTTTGGTATATCTGTCTCTTTCTTGCCACGGAGATATCCTACGGATTAGCACTTAGTAGGAAGAGAAAATTGCTACAAGTATTGTCTCTTGAAGCCATTTTTGTCATTGGTGCTGCAGGGGAAAACTGCAATCATTTAAATATGGGACAGGCCAGGAATTGAACGAGCAACAGCTTTATTTCTGAGTCTATGCTGCTGGTTACCTGCAAAATCCCAATAATACATGACTCAGCTGCAGGAATAGCATATATGCTGATAAAGGTAAAAAAATAGCCGATACCCCTGCTCTTCCTCCCTAGTGGTTCCTTGCATCTAAGCTCCTGCTGACTGCTCCTTCTCACCCAGCTTCCATGCCTTTGGTTGTGCAAATGCTCTCTGAGGATGTGGGTAATCCAAGATTATAACCTGAGACCTTCAGAAATACTGCTATGTCAGGAGTGCGTTACATGGGAAAACAGAGCAAGCGTTACTATTTAATCAAGCAGTCTACAGTAAAACTAAGCTCAACAGGAACAAGATGATGACAATAAAACTGGAAAGTGCAGTTTAACAACATCACTCCTTCAGCAATGATGACAACACCACACCTTAAGCTCAGCAAACAACCGCAAAAACAGGTTGGTGAACAATTATCCTACAAGGGCCATCCCTAGAAGCATGCTCAAAACCCGTCAGGCGCTTTTATACAAGATTCAAGTTCTCTGGGTAAAAAAAAAGGGGGTTGGGGGGAGATTATTTATTGATTTTCCATGGCTTTGAGAGCATGCCCTCTACGTGTTAGGACTGACACTTACATTCACTGAAAGAAAGCCTTAATGTCTTGTTCCCCACCACCACCTTTTCCTGGAATCATTGCTACAGACAGCACCGAGATGTGAAGGGGCTCCCTGATGCACAGAAATGATGTATTAAAACATCTCCAAAGACTGAAGAAGTTTGCCTTGCACTTGGACTAGATTGCCAGCAGACAAGTCGGGACAGAGGGAGAGCTTAGAGGCATGGAAGTGTGGCAGTCGCTGAGCCACGGAGTGGAGACAGCGACACACTCAGTGACCAGAGAGGACCAGGAGTTTTCTGGAGGTTGTACAGGAAACTGGGAACCGAATCCAGGGTCTGACACGTCCACTGGCAAAATTGCCAGTGACTTCAAACACCATTGACTCATAACAGCTATGACAATTTACACCAGCTGAAGACCTGCCCCCAGGCGTCCTGCCTTGCCGCCCTCTGCTCTTACTGCTAGAGATCGATGACTCTTACAGGTCAGATTTTTTGTTTTGTTTTGTCAGGCTTAGATTGCTTCTTTGTACACTGCTGAGATCAAATCAATTACTTTCCACTCCAACCATCTGACCAAAGTAATTCTAATGGAGCAGAAAGCAGAAACTCAGATAAAAGAAGGGACAACATATTTTTCACTGTTATCTTTGTGCTGAGCATGATAAAGAAGGAATGAAGGCTGAAATAAAGATCATTCTTAATAATTCCCCCTCACGTAAGAGTAATGATCTTAATTCCCACCCTTTGTCTTTGTTGTGGAGATTGGGGACATGAGTTTAGATGGAAGATGAACCCTGTAAGTCTTCAAACGAAGAGCACTTATAACAGAAATCCTGTTTCCCTGATAATCATATCCAGGAAAACTATTATTTTGGAACATGATTGCATTTTTCAGCTACCTTAATACCATTTTTACTGTTCAGCTGCATGAAAAATTACCTAACCTGTTGGAATGGATTTCTTGACCCACACATAGCTACATTAAAGGGTGTAATTTAATGCAATCTAACTAAATTAGCACCAATTAGACAGGCTAAATTAAAGGGCATGTCACTAATAAATTTTATGCTAAACATATTACTGATAATAAGCTCACTAAAAATTGCATAATGAAATAAAATATTCTTTTTAACACTGCTCAGTCTAAATATGAATATATAAAAAGTCATGAAATAATGAAATACAGTATGCTAATTCCCAGTTGCCTTTCAGGATAACATCACAGCAATATTAAAATGCACCAATTACTGTGGTGTTTAAAAACAATAGGTCAAATCCTACAGGGAAGCAGAAAGCCAGGCCAAATTCCATGCAATATCTAGGATCCTGATCCTGCAAACATTTACATATATATGCCCCATGCCTTTGAACTCAGCAGGTCTGCTCTTGTACATGAAGTTGTTGGCTTGCTGCTGTGTCTGCTCAGAGAGCTGAATTGGAAGATGGACCAGGGCGTAAGGGAGGGCTGTAAAAAGTGGTTGGATATGCATTCGGACACTGCTTCTGGAGAATATTTTCCAAGTTTTACTTTGTAAAATACCACGTACCAAAGCTTTACAGTACACTCTTCCTAAGTCCTATATGTAAAGGTATCCCACAGTACAAAAACTAAGGTCAAAGAGCTTAGTCAAAGCTTTAAGCAAGCGTTTCTCTGATCAGTGCAAGTAAGGCTAATTTCCTACAGCTCTGTGTGTGTGCACATCTGTCTGTCTTCTCTTCTGTGACTGGATTTTCTAGCATCTGATGAAAGTTGGGCTCATACTATGCCCCTTTTCCTGACCACAGCCTCACTAGGCTCTCTCTTTCCCAGCTGACTGCTTGTTTTCACATAACTTTCAACTTTGAGAGTGCTACCATCTCTCCCAAATTTGGTGGAAATTGGTCAAGAGGTGCTGGGTGAGCAAAAAGACCCACGGAGCTCCCCCCTGTTGCGTAAGCCCCATCCCCACCAGCAGGTAGTGGGGTTTTGGTGACTCAGCTCTGAGCATGGTTTAAGAGTGGGGTGTTTAGCAGACAGAATGCATTGGTGTCCGGATTTTCAGCTATGCCGCAATAGCAATAAACAGCTGGGAGAGGTGTAAACGAGCCATTAGTGACTCCATTCATTTTCACCCTCAGGGAAGCTCAAAACTCTTGGATGCCCCTCGCTCCCAAGGGCTATTAAGGTACTATATACTGCCAGGCAACCTGGTTGCATCACCACTTAATGCACACGTCCTCTGCTGGGTAGACCCAGAGGTTTATGACCCTTTTGCATCTTCTTTCTGACACGAAATGATCAGAAGGCCAGACAAGCTCTGGCACTCTATATACAATTCATCTATCAGATATTTATTAATCAGTAATAAAGGAAACCAGGGATAGTAAAGTGGAAGTGACATCTTTATTAAGACAGACCAACATGTCCTGAATAGCAACAAGAATGGGCTTCTGGAGCACATTCTCTGCATTCACACATTAACTAATTAGGGCCCTCAGCAGGGTCCTTGCTCACATGAGTTGTCTTTTCTCACACAGGTAGTCTAAAGTTAATAGGCCCATTCATGTGAGTAACATTTGTAAAAGCACGTTCTAGCTTCAACTTCCCTGTCTTCAGCTCCTCTGCAAAAATCAAAACCCCCAAAATACTTTGAGGCAGAAATAGAGGTACCGTTTTAATATACACAAATGATTCTGCAGAAAACCTGCACTGAAGTCCATCTGGACAGTTATAAATGGCTTCCTGACACCCCGTGCCCAGGTTGAGGCCTATGCTTGATGTGGAATTGAGCCCTAAACCAGAGAGGAAGAGCAGTGATGTACAAGTAAAACTAGATAGGTAAATTTTGCAAGTTAAAAAATTAACATACATGGACATCACCCAAGTTTTGGGGCTGCAGCCCATTCTCGGAAAACAGGAAGATTTCGTATCAGAGCACGTCCATCCCTGCCCGCCTCTCCCCCCGCTTCATAAAGACATCCTTCCCCTCTGATAAAAAACCAAATAGGATTTGCTGAATTCTGTTCAGGCCACAGCAAAAAAAAAAAAAAAAAAAAAAAGTGAAATAACACGGNAAAAAAGGTGTAATGACACTGAGCAGTGCCCATTAACATTCTGAAAAGTGCTAAAGGCACCTGCAAACTTTGCTTTTCCTGCTCTAGTGTTTCCACTGTTCAGATTTTTACAATAGCTAAGAAACCATGCCAAATGACCACCGTTAATCAAAGACTCCTTTCAAACTGTGTGAAAACAAAGCAGCATCAAAAATGGTGAACTGCCATCTATGCACACTTTACTACATGAGGAACTGAAAAATGACTGAACTCACATTAGTGCATATTTTGAGGAAAAATGTTGGCCTGGGAATAAAAGGGACATATTTGGGTCTTCTTAGGAGTGCTGTGGTTATGTTTTAGAAAAATGATTTCCTGATTTTTAGAATTTTTTTTCCTATCCACTCTTTAGGTCAGCACCCGTGTGGACACAAATTGCCATCATTTTATTTGCTTCAGATCAGTTTTCAGGGTATTAGCTTCTCCAGGATCCAGCCCATCGGAGACAGGAATACCGTTCCAGGACACTTCTGCGCATTATGCACCGTGCGGCATAAAGCCCCAGATGGTGGCTGCCTCTCTGTAAAGTGTTCTTGCTAAATCAAAAGCAGCCTCTAAACATACAGCTTTGCTATCATTTAAAAAACAATACACAAGTGATTTATTCTCTTTAAAAAAATTATCAGTTTGGTTCATTAACCTATAGCCATACAAAAGCAGGAGTCAACTACGTTGCCACATCAGATGTGTGTAAAGATAATTACCCTGAAAAGAAGATGTAAAGGTGTCCATAAAGGCAGTGAAATGTGACCTATTAAATCAAGCTGTAACCTATTATGGGTCAAAAAACACATTTGTAGGGCCAACAGGCTCATGGCAATGGCCAATCTAGCATGAATTCTGCAGGTGTCTTTTTCAAATAAACATGAAATCTATCCTTTTCGTTTCTGCAATGTTACACTCATCTTACCTTCCATACACACTGCTTACTCGACACACATATATACAAATGACACACACAAACATCTCTTCAAAATTGTGCAGAAGAACACACCAGGTATGAGCAGTTAAACAGTAAATAAGACACAGAAAATAAGCAACAGAAAATCCACAAAGAGCACCATTACCCTGCTGTTTTACTGGGCATTTCGTAATGCTATTAGTCTCTCTCTTCTTACACAAAGTACCCTATCCTTAGTAAGGTAAATCTGCATTGCAGTCAATGATCCAACTCGAGATCTGACCTAGCTGTCTATGAAGACCCATAAAGGCCTTGTAAATGTCCTGAAATTCTTGTTTTGTGAAATTTTCTAACACTAACTTGAACTTATTAAAAAAAAAAAGCACGCAACTTTGGTTGGCTGTGACTAACTTCTGAGTGATGTTCTTTTTGATTGATTTAAACCACTTCATTTCCAGTAAGCACCTCTAATATTTGAAGGACCTCATTTAACCAGTTTAGATTATATTTTGCCTCATTGGTACTCACTGCAACAAATGGGTTGAAAAAAAATGTGCTTTATGTCACACACTAAAATATATACATATTATTGAGACTTCTCAGAATGCCTCGCCTTTGCTTCTCCTTTGGGAACACTCAGAATAACCTTTTGGGTTATATCGGGCTTGATTCTACTTTCACTTGCACCAGAGGTCTAATCAGAAGTAATTAAATGGAAGTCACCAGAGTTCTTTCATGGCAATCTCAGTAGAACTGAGTCTGTAATTAAACTTGCAAATTTTTAAACAGAAGTATTGCATTAATACAGGTGTACAGAACCGATGCAGAAACACTGATGCCTTGTAAACAGTTTCACCACAGTGCTGAAGACTGTAACAGTATCAGTGCTGGAAGCAGACGTATTTCTGATTTATGGAGGTGCTGCATCAACGGTCCTAGCTCCAGTCACTTCAGCAGAGCTAGGCCAGATGACCACTGTGAAGGGTCTCACTCTTGAAGGGTGCACGGAAATGGACTGCAATCCATGCAACACAGGAATAAATAATGAGAAACTCATGCTAAGTCACCAGAGTTAATGGTGTAAAATCCAGACATTTAGGTAAAGAACCAGGGCCAAAGCATTTCATTTTTACATGTATTTATGTTATTACAAATATGATCTGATCAAGTTATCCATCAGGGAAAGAGCATACACTCTGAGAAAAACTTCTATATACACATGCTTTCACCCTGGACTAGTCAGCTTGGCAGATAACACACAAAACCCCACCTCTGCCTCCTACAGAGTTATTGTATTTTTATTCTTATCTAACGCACTCCATACTCCGTTACATCCTTCATGCTGCATAGCTGGCTTTTAACTGTTCTAAAAATAACAGTCATTAAAGGAGGCACAGAGATGTTCCAGTCTCTTTGTTGAATCTGAATTCACACGAGCTCCGTCAAGGAAGGTTGGCCACAAACCTGTCTGCAGCAGGTGTGAAGCCGAGCGCCTTTTTGGAGAATTAGTCTCATCTATCATATACATTCGGTTTGGGTTAACCGGTATGTTGCTCACAGCAAAAGAAATTGAGAAGGCTCAAAGGAAATTGAGAAGGCTCCCACCCAGTGCAGGAGAATTTTAAAGTACTGGTCAGTAAAGTAAAATGATTCTGCAGAGATATCTGTGGAAATAAATTGCCCACTTATCTACCTTAATTTGTAAGACACATCAGGTGTCATAGAAGACATTATTCCTAACGGAGTAAGTCACCTTCATAATCATCATAGAGGTGAGAATGTTGGGCAAACACCAACTAAATCAAAAGTAATTTTCTTCAGGGAAACACAATTTGTGTAACACAGAAGCCCAACAAATGAAGGCTTAGCAAATCCAGTATCTATGGTTTGCTTTCCTATGCATATCTATATCTGCATACATGGTTTTTAAGAAAACCACACTTAAGTTATGATGATAGCAACACTATTCTCTGTGTTCCTTCTTTTTCTTAAG